>VYYJ01001976.1:0-25053 GCA_021029165.1 Cyphoderus albinus
AAGTTTCGAGTTCTGAGGACGAATACTTTTTGAGATTTTTGCGTCCGACATCCGCCCGAATGACAAACAAGACGATAATAGAAGGTAGTGACTAATAAGATGGTAAGCAATAAATCGGGTATAAATTGGCCATGCTCGCAAAATCATTTTGTACTCGATCAATAATGCTCCTGAAATACTAGGGTAGTTCTTGTTGCATTCGAAATTCGAATTTCGAAATAATTTTTAAAATTTTAATATTTGAAAACAAATTATAATTGAACGTTTTGGATTAGATATGATATAATATGCGTTCCGTCATATTTATTTTGATGATTTTTGTGAAACAAAAAACCAGATTGGAAATTATTTTCCTTAGAGGTTTGGCATATTTTATTAAAAGCTTGTAATAAAAGAATGGCATTCATAATCTATTGTATAAATTTTTGAAATCAATTATAAATTAGGCATTTCTAATACGTTTTTAACTAGGGGGTAATTTAGGTGGAAGGTGTATCCCCTTGATACCACTGGATAGACTACCAGTGGGTCGACCGAATTTTGCTATTTTGGCCGGGTCAAATGGTTCAATTGATAGCAGCGATCCAAACAAAACATGCTGAACGACTGGAAACTTTGCTAGTATTTCTGCTTTGTACATTTTGATTAGCCCTTGATTAATTTTTGTCCAGCTTTGTGTTCCACTGATGTTCCATAATTGATTTGAATGTTCATGAAACGGTCCAGATTTCACTTTGAGAATGTATTCAATACAACTGAGAAACAAATACTCTGGTGCTAGACGATTAACGGTTTCAGGATCTATGAAACTAGACGGCTCGATGATAGGATTGCCTGGATAAAGAATAACGTTACTTTTTTATAGTATTTTTATAGGTACAATAGGTACATACAAAAATGAATCATGTATGTTTACAAGTTGTAAATTACAACATACCTACGAATTGACTACTTCCCCAAATAAAGGGTATGAACTGATAATCATCCAGGCTCCAAACTCCATGACTTCCTGCCGGTTCCATTCTATAAGTGACTTGAAGTTTTCGTACTAGCGTTAAATATCTGCTAAACACCTGAGTCACTGCTCCAATTCTATACAGTTAAAACAATTAAGCCATTGATTGTTATACAATTATACTATTTTATACTACTGACTGAGACGTGAAAGTATGAAAAAACAATTATTACTTGTCATCAGCTTTCTGAGAGTCCAGAGCACCAATCCTGAATAGACAGTATATAAACATGACAAAGGACAACTCATGACCAGTGCCAAAATCGATTCTAGTTGAATTGCCGACAGACTCCGTCAAATAAATTGAGATTTCTTCAATACTTCGGTGAAAGTTTTCAGGTAAGGCGGCCTGAAGCAGGCTGACTACATTCTCTTGAAGTTTATTGTAAAATGTTGTGAACGCCTTATTTCCAAACCGTTGAGGCTGGTCAATGGGCGGAGTTTGATCCACAATAGCGTCAATTTGATCAATCATGCAGGCCACCGATGGAATGACCGGAGATGGTGAAATTGGGGCACTAAGAGGTTTTCCTCTTACGCTTTCATTCAAAGCTTCAAGAAATCCAATGCATTCCTATAAACGGTTTCAGTTAAATGATAAAATAATTAAACAATTTGCCAAATCCTTTTTGTTAGAAAATATGGAAGTTCCATAATGTTTCATGTAGTAAAACTCTTAACTGTTTTTAAAACTTACCTGATAAGCTGAAGATTTTAACCATTTGTCCATGTGCATTGGACCAGTAATTTCTTTCTTTGGTTGCATAAAGACATGGTCACTTGCTAAAAATGTATTACATCAATAAATTGAATATTTAATTGAATTCACCCACAATAAATAAACAGTTGGTTGTTGGAAGAAGAAGAAAAAAACACACTTACCGAGAGCCATTTCTGATTGAGTAATAATCCAACCAATGACCAAACAACACCACCGATACCGAAAACCACCCTCGTCCCAGTGCCCGTAATCTAATAACTCCTGGTAATTTTGTTTTGCTCTTGTGACAACAAGTGAAGGGAAAGCTAATCGCCACTACTGTAGTTAAATATTTAATACACGTGAGTGACGTGACTTGTGCTGACTAGAGAAACTGTGACAGTGAAAAACTCGGTGTTTTGACTTGAGACTTGACCTCCGACATCCGATGAACCCTTTCTATTCTTACCCTACACTACCCTAATTTTAATTTTTAAATGATCGAACAAATCCAATAATTCCAACGATTTGTCCACGACTATATGACCATAAAAACCATGTACTAAAATATAATATATGTTTATACAATTTCTCGCTTTTGCCGGCACATTTCTGGCTCACTTTGAGACCACACAAGTTATTGAAAGTGTCCGTCCGGTCTTACTGCGAGTTTCTTTTGCATTTTTGCAATAGGAAAGCTCGCCACGCATACAGCAAACAGCAGCAGCAAGAATCTTTTTGACTTCACTTCACCATCAAACACCTTGTCCTTTTTGCATTTTGTGCTTTATCGAGAAGGAGACAGTTGTCTATTGTCTAGTCGCCGGCAGCACGTATGACGTACACATTTCACAATTTTTTTGATTATCTACCTGTCAGTGTCAGTATTGCTTGTTTGTCATCCATTTCCAACTTTTCGGTAAGGTAAAATATCAAGAGTCAAAATCATTAAATGTTAAATTAAGCCTGCTACATTTTTCCTTTGTGATTATAACAATTATTTGACGGGTTGGTCATTGTTTGTTGTTTGTTGTTATTTTCAGGTTTTATTGGTGTCGGGAGTAAAAATTGTATTTGTTGGTGTCATCTATCATTTCCGTTTTATAATTTCTGCAAAATGGCAATCCGTCTTGGAGATACTTTTCCAAACTTTAAAGCTCAAACGACAATCGGAGATATTGACTTTTATGAATGGCTCGGGGATTCGTAAGTTTTTATTATTATTAACGACTTTACACCGATGCATCTATTTCAGAACATTGGATTAAAGTTGGGTTTACTTAAGGTGTTCAAGTTCATGTTAATAAATTGAAAACGTGGATGTTTTAAAGGTGGGGAATTTTGTTTTCCCATCCGGCTGATTACACCCCTGTTTGTACGACTGAACTTGGACGCGCGGCCAACTACTACCCTAAATTCGTTGAACGTGGGGTTAAGCTGATTGCTCTGTCTGTTGATTCTCTTGAAGCTCACAAGGGATGGATTGAGGTATGCATGACAGAAACAAAGAGAGGAACAAGAAGTGGTTGACATTGATCACACAAGCAAATAAAAATGACAATTTTATTTCGCCATTTTCAGGATATTAAATCCTACTGTCCAGAATTGCAAAACAACGAGTTTCCCTTCCCACTGATTGCCGACGATAAACGGGAATTGGCGACACTTTTGGGGATGCTTGATCCTGATGAGAAAGATTCTAAAGGAATGCCTTTAACTTGCCGCTCCTTGTTCATTGTTGGACCTGACAAGAAGCTTAAGTTGTCCATTCTCTACCCTGCTTCAACAGGTCGGAGTTTTGATGAGGTGCTCCGAGTTGTCGATTCTCTTCAGCTGACTGTGAAGCGCAAAGTTGCCACTCCAGCAGATTGGAAGGTACATAATTACTTTTGCCATTTTGCTTACTGTTTTACTTGATGTAAGAAATAATCAAAAATGTCATTTATTTTCAGCCCGGCTCCCATTGCATGATCTTGCCAACTCTCAGTTCTGAAGACGTGAAGAAAAACTTCACTGAGGAAGTGACCATCGTTCCGATGCCATCGGGCAAGGAATACGTTCGACATGTTACGTTGAAGGATAACTAAAATTTCTTGTAACATTCCACAACTTCATACCATGATGATAATAAAAATTGTTTAAATGATAAAGAATAATAAAAACTATTCTTTAATAAAATTTAATAGGTTGAACATAACTATATTATCATAAAATTGCAATTCTCAATAATCTATTTCAATTATAGTTTTAGGGTAAACTTTGACTTTCCTAGATGCTAAACAATGAAATGTCATTTTTGTCTTTAGACTGTCAAGTAAATTAAATTGTAGAATGAGGCAGGCAGTTTGAAATGCAGTTGCTTGACATTCAATCAATCTAGTGACTCATCTAATTTTTCTCCTGTCGATGTGTCGTAATGTTAGAAGTTCTAACTTAGACCTTGATCTTCTCTAATCCTCATTTGGTCTGAAAAGCTTGATCATAAGTTTTATTTAACATTATTTTATAAGAAACCACTAGTCGCGAGTCGCGACTTTTCTCTGGAATATAAGTACAACAGACTGAAAGTGATGTTTGTATTTTTGTATGGAACAGTTTCAGTCTCAACCTTTGGCTTTCACGTTTATTACATCTTGAGACGAAACGAGCTCCACAAAACATATATATCGAATTAAACATGTAAAAGGGTTTAGATTTAGGTTTCATTTCATATCTCGATATTCGCTTCATCTTCCAACTTCATCACCACTCTGGTTGCCCAAACAAAAATATTTATTTAACTGATACCAAGGTACGAGAAACCCATGGGTTTTTGGGCAATTTGGGTTTTATTAAATTGCTGTGTATAGTGTCCCATCTTGCCCCATTCATTCACTTATACATAAACTTACCAGGGTCATGGGTTGTTTGTCTTAAAAAGCCATTAGTGCAAACCTTGGCCGAGACGGATTGTGTAATGGTATAATATTGACATTACATGTCCTGGAAGCTTGTGCTTTCATTTCCAGTGTTGATCAACAGCAGGAGCAGGAACATACCAATGATAACGACGCAGTTTTCACTTTCTTTGCTTTTTATGCATGTCAAAATTTTAAACGGAACATTTAAGCTTTGTGAATATGTTCGTAATCTAACCAAATCTTACCAGTCAATGCACTCGAACTGTGCGGTAATTACAGTTTGTTTTGTGGTAAAATTACATATTACAGCGGGATTCTGGTCTGGCAGTATTTACAAGCCGTAATCAAACATATTGCGTTAAAAAAGATAACATTTATGATGGATTTGGATTATAGATGGGAGAAGCACGAACGAATCATATTTCTTTCTCGCCATCGCCACCTCCAGTTTATGTCATCTCAAAAGCATTCTTTCATAGACTTTTTCGCAGCAGCTGGAGCAAATTGTCAAAAAAGACAAAAGAAAGTCGCAGGAGAAGTAGGTAGAAAATGGAAAAGCTTTTAGTCGCTGCGTACCATCATTCGGCAGGTTGTTTCATAGACGATTTTTTCCATTGTTTTTACATAAAGTTAAATCCCACTCTCGTCTCGAGCTTTTCAATTTATACACCTCCTGGATCTTCACATCCTCTCCATCAAACATTCAACAAATGTCCAAGCAAGACATAAACGTGTGGGTGTCTTCCAGAGAAAACTACGCATAAAAATTCATGCAGTCATCACATGATGACATGATCAACCGATACATTTTATAGATATTAAATTATTGTATATTAGTCACACAATATTTTCCATCTTCGTCAGTCTAAACAATAACTTTACAGATCAGCCAGAATGCATATTGCACAAAGTTTATTGGCATACATTGCAAAATTAGCAAAACGAGCACAATCCACAACAATCCCTCCTGTTACCTAAACGCTGCATTTTATTCGCATGTTTGCGATGGAAGATAAATTCTAAGATTTTAATAGTAAAACAAAACGTATGCACACAAAAGGCTTATGAAATAATGCACATGTAACGTCGACTTCGTCTCCGAGTAATTTTGTTGTGCATATGCATCTATAAAATACACACAGAAGTATTATAGTAGTTTGCTTTACTATGAGACATAACATAATTTCGACTCAACTATGACAAAAGTAATGCTCTGCTCTGTGATATTACTTATGATTACGTGTTCCGTGAAGCTTACAATGATTCATCCTTTGTGAGTGAGTCCCATAATCTCACAATTCTTCTCGGTGACTATCAAGCTACCTATAGTTTATATACATACTAGCATGCAAAATATTTCAGACCATAAATAATAGCTGAGTTCGCTCACAGAAAACCTTACCTTACCTTTAATGCACAAATTTCAACCAGAGCGAAACTCTTTTCTTAACCTGTAGTTGAGTTTAATAACAAATAATATAAGGTTACTTGTATGATGGTGTTTTAAAGTTGGTTTTTGTTTCTGTCATGAGATGGTTATTGCTACATTAGAGATTTTCTTGTAATTGAGAAAAATCTGTTTTTCGAAACATTTCCCCATTAGATTATTGCACATGTTCAGTGTTAGTATGTATATAAACATATAGTGAGTGAACCCCGTAAAACATGATTCATGTGTTTATTGCAGTTATGGTAGAGCGTAAAACAGCATAAAACTATTAGAATCAGAGGTGGAATATGTATTTACTTTGTAGTTTCCCATCTTACTTTTATGTTGTTGGTTAGTAGAAAATATGAATATTTTCCTTTTTATGCATCATGTACTTATTGTGTATTCTTTCGTACCATCCTTGATGACGATGACAAATGATGACTATAAGTAATTAACTGCCTAAAGTATAACTATGCGTTCGTTCCCACATCCCTGGCTCTCGAAGCACTCAACTTTGCAAAACTTACTTTAAAGCTTATGTACGTAGAAAATCCTTTATACAAAACTAGTATTTTTACACAAGGCAGAACTAGCAAAGTTTTGCAGAAGGTTTTCTATACATATGACATAGGCACTAGTATAATATGAAACTATTGCAAGTCTATGCAAGCCATTCTGTGTTAGGTCTTACGTACAACGAAATAGTAGTGGAACCTTACTCATACATCCATCTATCGTCACTTCTCACCACAGTAAAGCTGTGAACATCACAGACTTGTGTATTCAGATTCACTTGAGTATTCACCATGAAATGGACACAGCACTTATTTATTAAAGTTCATTCAGTGAGATAGAAAACATGAAACTATAACATACTGTTTAAATGAAGAAGTACCATGATACCATGAATGATGTTGCACCACTTAATACAACTACGATCAGATTGTCCTAACATTATTATCGTCAATCCACCGTTTTCTTCGTAGAGCTCTAAACAAGTAAGTGACTCGTCCGTGAGATTTTTGTTTTTGTGTTAATCATTTTCTTTCGTGACATTGCAAAAGGAAGTGATTTTGTGAATAAAAATAGATTATTTAATGATTCATTAAGTGTTTACACTAAGGGTTATTAAAATAAATCAGGTGTGATATTTTTAGAAAATTAACGCTATTTATTTAACCCAACTTAAACTGGTGCATCCTTCACAATCGATGGTTAGTAGAAAACTTCCATTATCAGCGATGTTTAGGAGTAAATAGTATATGGCATAAATTTTAAAACTCCAATATATACAAGCAGTTAGGAAAAATGTACCTTAATCGAATTCGTTTTAACATAATAAAGAGGATGTTAGGCAGCCTGCATGCAGAGTGGTAGATGGTAGAGAGACAGCTTTTTTTATTCTGTCGACATAAATCTCTGTTCCATAAGTTTGTTTCAATTTTACCAGATCATCATTGACAGATGACTTCCGATCAGGTCATTCCTTCCTGTGTCTCAAAGTCTCAAAAGAGAAATGACAGAAGTCGGATGTCACATGAATTCATCCCCTCTCCGTCAATGTCAAAATTCCATTCATCAAATATAGAAAGGAAGTACAGTGTGAAACGAATGAAGAGTAGAAAATTCAATTTTTGAGATAGGGTACAAAAGATAATGGGGTTTATGTCTTGTGTAGATTGTCAACTCGACCTCTTCTCGAAATGAAAGTGTTATCTTAAGACTAGACTAGAGCAAGTTGTAGACAGGGAAATTGTGGTTCTGTGGTCTATAGAAAATCATTTCAGGTAATTGAAGCAGAATAATAAGAGAAGGTCTTATTTTGTGTTTCACAGTGCATCGTTTGGAACATCCTATGCATGCTCAGAATCTAGTTACGCAGTTAGTCCATAAATTATTCATTCAGGTGTTTCTATCCATCCATATTCCGTTGTGTCACTCTAAGGAATTTGGCCACTTGCGTTTCTACCAATTGAAAAATGTCCTTCAAATAGATTTCGTAACCCACGTATAGGTATAATGTGAAGCTTGTTCTAAGATACCCTTGGGATTACGGATACATGGAAAAATTTGAGATGTAGTTGAGCTGAGAAAAAAGTTGATTTAAGAAATAACTAGAAAGAGGAACTCCAGATCGACTTATCTTGTCTTTCAAAGTCATAATTTTATAGTTGTCCGGTCCAGTGCATTGTGTTGCATTGTGTTATCAAGTAGAAATGTGTGAAACGCACAAGTGAAAAAACCGAGCTCTACCGAGCTTCTGGATGTAGGATTACTTAAAAAGTAAAAGTACATGAAGCAACTTCAGCATCATGATGATGTCCTGCTAATTCAATAATCATTTCCCGAAATATTGATTCCGATACAGACACCCCCACAGACAGCTTACCTCAGCAAATAAGACAGATGTTCAATTTAAAGTAAAAAGAAAGTGAGTGTAGTAATGAAATGCATGGTAAAGTAATTTTTGTGTCTGATCGTGAATCGTGACTCGTGACTGGGTTTGAGAGAAAGGAGAGAAAGCAAAGAAGTATAAGAAAGAAAGAGAAAAGCTGCAGCGTAGTGTAACTTTTCAAACTCCACTGGACTCTGGACACATTCAAATGAAAGCGTGATGCTGGTTGACGTTACATAAATAATAGATTGAAGTGCACGGCAAGCAAACAAGCGAACCGTTACTAAAAGTAGACTGGCACGGTATTTTCAACATATTATATTATTACGCTGCTGTTGTTGCAAAGAAATATTTTTATCACACATTCTTCACCCAATAGCCATCTTGTGTGGTACAAGAATGACCTTCACATCACGTTCGTACATAAGTAAAACCAACCCTGAAAAATTCACTGCTGCAACCGTCACTTGATTTCCATACATTATGCACAGGAACATATTATCGACTTTATCATGTCCATCTTCCAAATCCAATACAATACAGTCCACGTCCGACTATTTTTACACTTTTGCCTTCTATATCAAATAGGTGGCAATACTTTATGTAAATAATTGACGTTTCAGATGGGAAGTTAGGAATAAATGCATGTGGAATGAGTTCATATTTTATGCCCTGGCATAATTACCATTAAAAGTAATGCTGAGCTTGTTGTATTTTTTGTAATGTGTCCCATAATAATAATAACCATTCTGTTTCATTCTGTTTTGTAGGAATTTAATCATCTTATCCTTATGTGCTACTCGTGCAAGAAAGAACACATCCAGTGTAAAGATTGAAGACCAAGATCGACAAAGAATAATAATCAATTGGCGAAACTAGATCGATGAAATCTCGCTGGTATTCGTCTTTGTCATCGCAGTTCACCTATATTAAAACCACCAGCAAATCATCACCACTCGCTCGCTATTAATTGTCATCAATCATTATTCATTATCCAATTACCTCTCTACAGTAAAAACAACAACAGAACACCTGCTCCATTCCCTAAGCATTCTTCAGTTCAGTCGTATTAGTAGTAACAAGCATCAATAACTTAATAGCTTTGTTTCAGAAGCAGATGCACCAGTATTTAATAGTGACGCACTTCAACTTCAGAAACGAATTTGCGAAACGTTTTAGTGAAGTTGTTGAAAAAGTGCTTTTTATCATTCACTCATGATCGTGGTATATGGAGATCTGCTCTTTGTACGACGAAATTGAGCGAGTTATTTTGTTACAAGAGGTATTGAGCAACCTCCCACCAGAGAACCTTTACTAAATTCATGGTTCGCCTTCCGCTGTATGAACAATCAGGATTAGAGTCAACAACATTCGTGTTTTTAAATGCCTAAAGTTTAATGCAGTAAAGCTGCTATTAGTTCCTTTTACTACAATTTTTGTAGCTGTGTCCTCCTTCTTCGCCCATAATACTGTGTGTGTAGTTACAGACTGTAATCAATATACTCTGCTCCAGCGTTTATTTTAACACCTCAATTACTAGTAGTATATAGGTCATAAAGGTAAAAATCTCATTAAAGCTCATTTTCTTTGTCAGCAAAATAAAAGCACAAAGCGTAACTTTAAATTTATATGTTTTCAGGAAGAGAATTTTAGTTGCATCAAGGAGTCTACCTGTGTGTGAAAATTGTGCTCATTGATACCAAAAGTTAACAACACTTACGTACCTCGAGGAAAACCTTTTTTTAAATCCTTATTCAAAATGTCTGGAGGGCCTTACAATTATTCCTATATTTTCAAGTACATTATAATCGGGTAAGTTAATTTGAACACTGATATTAACTGGTACTGTTCCCAATATACGCATTGAATACTCAGTTTCAATTTTCAATGACAATTATTCTGTTTGCCTATTAGGGACATGGGAGTAGGCAAATCATGTCTTCTCCATCAGTTTACCGAGAAAAAATGTAAGTACTTTACAAATTCTCTTCGAAACGAACAAAGCGAAATTTCAATTTTCAGTCTAATTTTGATTTATCCTTGGCTTTGCAGTTATGGCTGACTGTCCCCACACAATTGGTGAGATATTCAGAAATTTTAAAACAGATGAGTCCTTTGTTAGGGGCTGTCAAAAATGCTTTATCACGTTATTTTATATTTATAACGAAATTTTGGTGATATTTTTTTACTGTAGGAGTGGAGTTTGGTACACGCATTATCGAAGTTTGTGGCCAGAAGATAAAACTGCAAATATGGGATACCGCTGGACAAGAGAGATTCCGAGCAGTTACCAGGTTTGTAATTAAAATCTTAAGAGCTAAATAGTCGTGAGAATAATAATTTAATAATATAAATGCTTGTCAAATTGCAGATCCTATTACAGGGGAGCTGCGGGAGCTCTTATTATCTATGACATTACCAGACGAAGGTACTAATAAAAACGCAATCATTGATAAATGAACTATGTATATAAATCATACAAACCTTTTTATTTTTAGTACATACAATCACCTTTCGAGTTGGCTGACAGACGCCCGTAATCTTACCAATCCAAACACTGTACGTTTTTATACATACTTCAATATTAAGGCCGAAGGTTTTTCAATATAATCCGAACTCATAATAATCATGATATGATTCATGTAATTCAGGTGATTTTTCTAATCGGAAACAAATCAGACTTAGACGGCCAGCGAGATGTAACGTACGAGGAAGCTAAAAAATTTGCCGATGAAAACGGACTTAAATTTGTAGAAGCGAGTGCGAAAACGTAATGACTTCATGCATTTCAAATTACTTTCCATGATTAATGTGGTAATTGATTACAACTCATTGAAATTTTTTGTAATGAAAATGAAGGGGTGAAAATGTGGAGGAGGCGTTTCTGGAAACAGCCAAGAAAATTTACGAAAGCATTCAGGATGGAAGTCTTGATCTTAACGCAGCAGAATCTGGAGTTCAAAAGAAGCCGACAGCAAATGGAGCTCGCTCGCTGAGTGCTGATAACGCAGAAGGAAGAAACCCCTCGTCATGTTCCTGTTAACTATAATGATAAAGTTTGGCGAAATGAATTCAAAACTTAATCGCAGTCCGCTAGTCGGACATCCAATTTTTAGAGCGCAAATTCGAACCCAGGCACATTTACCTCCATCTCATTATCTCAACTCTTTGCCTCATCCAACCATTTGAATACAAAATTATCATATTGTGTCTCAAAATTCACTGAAGTCTCCGACAAGTTAAAAATTGATTTTTGTCATTGTGAACATCACAACACCACTCAAAAATAACTCTAGAATCGATTTGGGCCAAAAATGAAAAATGTCCGGTTATAATCGTGTGAAAGTGAAAGTAAATATTAGAGACTACTGTGGTTATCGTTTGCATTAAATAGGTTTTAATAGGTGCAAAAAAAATGGTTTAAATCTATAGTTGTTAGTCCACTTCGCTCTGTATATGATTTCGTTGGTTATGATTGAGTGTAACAAAAAAATATTAATCAAAGGAATAGAATATTTTTAGTCTTTAAGGAGTAACTGCAACTTTACGCATGTAAATACGTCGAATAGTACGATACAAAGAATGTAGAGTCGCCAATAATTTTTTATTAATTATTATTACTGTATAATATTAATGATAATCATAAATTACTACAGAAAAATCATAACATATTTTCGTCAATTGGCTTTTATATCTGACTCTTATGTATGGTAGTAATAAATATTTAATATTAGAAGTAAGGTTCAGTTGTAAAAGTAACAATAAGTCGAATGTAAATATACTGATAATGCTGCGTTAATTGCATTTTTGAAGAATAACATCATATTTGAAGCAGCAAAACATAATTCCATTACAAATTACATCCATAGTTTTTAAATTTGTGTTGAATACCTGAGTTAAAGAGAGAAAATGTGAAGTGGATGTAACTCGCAGATGAATTAATTGTATATAAAATCCTTTAAGCTCGATACCTAATTTATCGGATCGGATCCTGGTAACTAGTACTATTGAACATGTAATTTATGCTTTCTTTTTAAGTAACACGTGAGATTTGTGGCAAAGATTTTGCACTTATTGTTTCTTGAATGAATAGCAGACTCAAATTATGTAACCTGTTCCAGAGAAAGAATAATACACGGATTAAAGATTTATGAAGAGCAATTTAAAAAATTGTCTACTTTTTTTTTTTTTTGCTTTAACTTTAAGATTCTCTTGAAAATATTTTAGCCTCTTCAGGCGTTAACACCTCTTGATTGAAACTGTAAGTGACTTTTTAGTAAAAACATCGTGAAAAAATCTCGAATACCAAAGGATAGAAGAAACAAACGTACAATCGGTTGTACATATCGGTTCTATCTTTGTAGTAGTTTGTTAAATAGCCGATTTTCTGAAAGCTGTAATTGAAGAAGAAATCAATAAGAGAAAGGAAAACTGCAAATGACATGACTGACGTAGCTGAAATTGTATAAGGTCGTTGTGGTTAAAAGGTACAAGAGACATTTAACTTTAATAAAGTCTCAGCTTTCGCTTTAGTCATGACTCATGACTCCGACTGCCGACATGATAGGTGCAAGGGTCAACTACAGACCAAATGTCCCAATCTGGTGTTTAATTAAGAAAGAAAAAAGTTTCTACTATCTAATAGTGCACCTTGTGAGACACAAAGTTGTGCTATATTTGCTGAAACTGAAACAAAGTAATAGATTGATAATTTTGCAAACTTGTCGTGATTGGTGTATCAGCAAGCAGATCTGCATGCTTTTAGCATTAAGCCAAATACTTCACTAGTGATCTGGATCTTAATGCAAACCTCAAGTGGAGAAAAGAATAAATCGCCTTTAATCTTCTCCTAGTTTTTGTTGACCGGTCTTAACGAAGTAGCGAAATGTGTTTGTACAATTCGTCATCAATATTGTTATCACACAACTACAATTGACTTTTTTTAAAATTTGCATTAAACATCATTGCATGAAGTTAAATATTAATGACTGAATCGCTACTCCTTAAAGAAAGACAGGTTTAGAAACAGGTTTTACAAAATAAAATCACCGACTGCTCAGCTCACTGCTCGGTTCAGATCTAACATAGCGATAACAATCGTCACTGTTAAAACATGAAGTGACGAGCTTCAACAAAATGAAGCAATTTCAAACTGGCACACGAAAAGGACCTTTCACTGTTTGCTGACTTAATCATATCTGCAGTTTTTTGTTTAGCATTTTTCGTTGTTCAAGCTTTCAATTAAAGGCATGTGTCTAATGCACACTCTCAGTAAATGGTAATAGTAGAGTTGAAATGAAAATGCTACTAGTTGTAGCAATTATTACAGCACGCCTTTGGGCAACATCGAAAGTGACCCGAAAACCAATATTTCTATAAGATCACAAATCATTTTTATAAATATACTGATCTTGAGGGTTTAAACTCTAGTGATTTCTAATCAATCAAAGTCTACATTTTAACAATACAAAATTCACATTACTGAAATGATAACTGATTAGTGGTTGTGGTGAAGGCATTGAAAAATGAAAAATGAAAGGAAGTCGTTGCAATCAATTGCAATTGTACACGATTTTTTGCTTCTCTTTGACGGATAAAAATCAAAAGTTGACTTAAATGCAAAAGTGACTTGTTTGCAATGATGAATGCTATGCAATTAAGAAGTAATAAGGATACATACAACTTTCAATAAAAATTGTTTTCCTCCTCTGTCAAAGGAGGCAGGTTGGCGGCTTGAGTCATTGTTTTAATTCCCATTTCGCTGAACTTCAATTACGCCGAAGCTGTATGTAGGTCTTTTACTTCTTTCTTGCTAAAATAACATAGTAGCAATTGTCGTCTCGTCTTTCTCCTGATCTGCTTAATTATTTACAATCTGTTACGATTGTTTATATGCGATTTCATTGTCTTTTTTGTAGAGCTTTTGTGAGTAGGCAAGGGACAAAACCTCAACAATCAAATAAACTAAAACCAAGCACATGTTTTACACGCACATTCTTTTCACACATTTGCAACATAAATCGTTAGTCTTATCAAGAATCAAGAGACAGATTTGAGCCAATATTTAAAGTACGAATTATCCATTTGCACTTTACGAGAAGTGGCAACATTTTATAATAAAATGTTGACTCAATACAGTAACTTTTTAAATTTTCCAATAAGCCAAACATTTTTTTACTACCTGATTAAAACAGGCTTTCGCTGCTCGTCGCTCGTCAACGAAGAATGAGAATTTCCTGTTATCTATCATTAGAAATACGAACGTTTCATTCGCCTTGTTGCAGAGCTTCTTCAAACTAAAACTGTCAGTCTCAAATGAATGAGGGGTAAATAAATACTGAATGGAGCAGCTACGACATGCACGAGTTATTTGCAAATTGATGATAGCCGCAGAGTAATGGTATGTAGGGTAGTAGATTGTTGCATATCGTCGTTAAGTACGATACCATGTACACTTGATTGGAGGATAGTGCTGACTGGTGACTTTGTATTTTTTCAACTACAAATCGAGTTTCCTTTTTAGTCATAATGCATGTCATGAAAAACGGTCAGTTCTCATTGTAACCCTTGTGTCGGCGGAAGGAAGAAATCTCATCCGCCGTTGAATATTGAAACCGTATAATTAAAATTAAACTTACTTTTATTTTCATTCGCTCATTTTTGTACCCAAGAAAGGATAAAGTGGCACATTTTATTTAACCTAGTCAGCCCGAGTAGTGTTTAGTTTAGAAGTTTTCAAGTTCAATATTTCTTCTGAGAAGTGGCAAACTGTCGCTGCAGCCATGGGGCGGGTGATGGGGCTGTCTACAAATCTTGTAGGCAAGATTAACTCAGAACTTATTTTCTGGAACAGTGCTTTCAAAAAATTTCAGTTAAGCGGTTTTCTTGTCTTGGTTGGCCTACTTATAGTGTCCGCATCTGCAGCTACAACAGGTAATGCGATGTTACTTCGTGTCACAGATTCAATAAGCAATACAGTCTAAAAGACGTGTCCAATAATATTTTAATACCACTCCACTCCGAAAGTTCATTCAAGCAAAATGTAACATTGCAAATGGCTTATAAAATTGTTAGTGCCCTAAGGATAGCAGGGTGAAACTTTTTCCATCCTTCACTGCCAAGATCGGAATTCTCATTTTCAAGGGATATTTCACTCTGCCCTTATGCTTTCGCATCTCGCATCCATGTAATATAGATATCGTATTTTTATTGAAAATGCAGATGTCCGTGAAAGCCACTTGTTACAAGTCTACCGACGGAATGAAGAAAATGGAAGGAGTCAAATTTACTTAAATCCAAGGAGTAGAGCTGCACGATCGGTTTCTCCGGAAAGTGAAAGGAATGACCGTGCAGAGAAACAAACCTTTCGCTTGGAACTGCTTCGACAAATTAAAGCCATAGATCATATGAAGTGCTTTCCTAAAGTCCTTTGCGGTCTGAGCGTTTCCGACAAGACGTTTGGAATCAACAAGAGCAATTTTGTGAGGAGCTATTTGGAGCTAATGCGTAACATAAAACCGTGAGTTCCCCTTTTTATGGCATTTTTCTTTTCTACTTTTAAGGAATTCTCCATAAAGAATGCTTTGAAACTTCAGATGGAAGATTGAGAAATTTAAAGGTTCAGATGATACACAGACGTCTTTTAGTATTTAAAAGGCGTGGTGGTTCAGGGATGATCATGACTATGGCTTAGAAAATCATTATTATGTAATCACCCGTAAGCTGTCTCTGACAAAGTGCTTGGAACGTTGTCGATCGATTTGTCAAGTCAAGCGTCTAAAGGATCTTTACAAGTTGTCATACTTCACATGATTACGGTATTCCACAAAATGGCCTAATATTTATGGGCCGTTACACCTGTGGTAATTTCGGTGGTTGTAAGTACTTAGGAAGATTCTCTTCTTATAATATATCATATTAATTCTTCAGAGGACCGTTATTTAATTGGTAACAAAAATTGGCAGTCATATTTCAATCAAAAGTTTGACTCTCGTAATCTTGGTAAAGTATCAGACAACCAGTAAAAAAGTTTTTAAAATTATTAGTGCGGACTAATAACTAAAATGAATGAAATAACTAATTGTGTCCACTCATTTTAATCTTAGTCATCCTGGAATTTCAAACTCTTTTTAAGAACATTTTAATAAAATGTTTATGTTAAACTCTACTTCAAGCAATTACTACCGACCCAATATAAATAACTTTATAAAAACAAAACCGGCACAGTTAACAAAGACAGCCCCAAAAACATCAATGTAAAACACATTCTATGTAACTTGTTAAAAGTTTTTTTCTTTGTTGAACTGGTTAGATTCAAACTCGCCTGAAAACATTGCAATTCCACATTTTGCTTTATCTTTCTGCAGGCTACATAAATAGACGATCATTGTAAACTTGAACACTAGCAACTTTTCATAAACTAGTTTGCATTCAAAATGATTTATTTCCTTCCCGTGAGCACTTTCTTCACGGATCGTTTCATTGGAGGAGAGATAACGATTCAGTTTGAAAGGGAAATGAGAAATAATGCAGAATTCTAACGCATGTAACGCGAGCACGCTATTTATTCAGCGTAATGGACAATGCACAAGGTTGTAGTGCTATGCATGACGCTCCCCGTTTTATATGAATTTCAGACCTTCAGAGGGAGCGGATGAGAGGTTACGGACGCAGGATGAAGTGGAGGGAGAGCTGCTCTGGCCCTTCTCTCCTCACAATCCTGACCGAAAGCAACACTCTTCATTTGAAAGAGTCAGTTCTGCAGCTAATTCTGGATCCGTTGAGCTTGCAGATTCTCACGAGTATAATTCAAGGGGCTTCGACTCTCGCGTCGCAGATAGCTCCATGTCGATGGAGAAAGCTGACCGAAAGGGAGTTGCGTTCGGCAGTAGTGTGGAATTCAAGGAGAAGCATTCCATCAACAAAATGGATGCCTCTAAAATACCAGGGGAAAGGAAAAAGAAAAAGAACTCTAGCAAATCTCTCACCTCGAAAATCACCTCGTATTTTACCTCGTGGCTACCTGAGGTAGTCAGCTTTGGAGGAAGAGGAAATGATGATGATGCTGAGGATTCGGCTGAAATAGAGTTGGATTCTGATGATCAAAAGAGATCCGGAAGAAGTATGAAGAATGATGATGGTTCTTCAGGAAAAAGTTCCTCTGGCGTTCCTTCACACGTTATTGAGTCACTTCGAGCTTTATTGCGTCAACAGGAGCAGCAAGAAATTCAAAGACAACGACGAACTGAAGATGATGCCCCAACCACAGGTACCGACGACACTGACACTGAGGCTCGCGATGATATTCATGCTGACAGCAGTGTAAGCAAATAAATTACCAATTTTTGCTCCAATGATTCCATAAAATTAATGACTTCATAAAATTTTATTTGCCCCCTGAAAAAGTGCTTGCTTCCAAAATGTGCTAAAACTGTCTTTGAATATCCTTTATGTAGGAACACGACTCCGACATTTACCATACTGCAGTGAACATTGGTAAACGCCTGAAAACGCCAAAACAATGCGACTACATTTATAATGGGTGCCCTCTGGAATACAACAAAATTCTGGAAATGATCAGTTCCATACGAACTGGAAATCATCCACTTGATGACACAGCTGAGGCAGTCTCACATGAATTGGGATTTGATAGCGCCACTACGACCACCACCACCACAACAACTACAACAAAGAAACCACATCGCAAGAAAACGCGTCCTTCGACCAAGATTATGCACGTGCTTCCAAACGGAGAGAAAGTGGAGATAAATTTTCGGCTAGGCGGAAATGAGGTAAAAGTGAATGGTGGATTATTCTTTGTAGCTTTGATGGATAAATACCTTTCTCAAATGTGTACATATTAGTACGAAAATAATGATTGATTTAACTGATGAAATAATCTTAGGATTCCGATGAGTCCTCGTCAGCACAGAGGAAGGAAACTTCTGATAATGACTCGTATGAGTCTCTAACTGATGAAAAGAAGCACATCAGCAATCGCAAGGGTTCCCCTCATATTGATGCTATTGTGGTTAAAAACAGGAACAAAATTGGTTATCTTATTCCAAAGAGGAATATCATGTCAGAAATGCGTAATGAGGAGCTGGAGAGGACTGAGGAAGTGATTGAGCCCAGCAAAGATCATCGCCGTCAAGAAACTCTCAAGTCCGCTTTAGGAAGAATCACTTCATCCGGTGGGAACCAAAATCAAAAGCTCAAACTGAGCGGCTTAACGCTGTCGACAAGTAATAATGAAGAACAACCTCTTGAAATTTCGCCTTCTTATGTCATCATAAAGCACCAACCTCTTTCCGTGCACACAACAAGCGTACTTTCACCAGACAATATGCAACAACAGCAGCAGGCCTTAAATCCTTCCGATCGCTTGCAAACATTCCAATTGGTTCAGAACGGGCAGCCCATTGACCGTGAGCACATCTCAGATCAGCTCAAGAACTATATTAGGCAAAACGGTGGCCTCATACCAAAGCTTTCCCTTCAGTCTTCCGGATTAATTACAACGGAGGGTGGTGACAACCTTCCAAGTGTTTCACAGCAGCAGCATCAACAAGAACAAAACGCCGCATTGTCTGCCATCGCTCAAAAACTCCAGCAAACTTATTCCAACAGAATGGCAGCTTTGGCACAAGAATCATCTTCCACCATGAATAAACTTGCATCCGCACAACAATCTACAAAAACGTCATACCCCTCTTCCTCCATATCTTACAACGGATTTTCCACTTCATATGTTAAACTGAATGACGGGCCAGCTATGGTGGGCTCTGTTCCAGGAAGGCTAGGCTCCTTACTCAAAGCAAAACCCTCAACAATTCCCACAACAACGACCGCCCCAACTACAACGACAGCGGCGACAACCACCACGGAGAAAATAAACTTACCTGGCATGCAAGAAACACTTACGTTAGACACAGATGAAATTACAGACGACACAGTACAAAAGCTTGAGTCACAAGACTCTGTTCCGGGATGGATCAGTCACGCTGCTTCATCCGCTTCAGAAAGCAGAGAAAGCACGGAAAGTGATGAAGAGCAAGCAATTCTAGAGAATTTGAATAAAACCCTTCTAAATGCAGAAAATGGCAATGGGAGCAAATCAAAGATACAATACAAAAATCCCAAAAAGAAGAAAATTTCAGTGAAAGCCAACTCCTCCAGCGTCCGAAATAAAAACAAATTGAAGAAGAAAGGCAGTCATAATAGCGGCAGCGAGGAAATCTCATCAGAATCTGATAGAGTCGTAATCAAACATGCTGGCCCGTATAACAGCAGCCCTACCGTTTACCAAAGTCCGCTTCAAGGGCCAGGACCTCACGGTGGAGCGTATCCATACCTGCCGGTAATGGGAATGAACCCCAGTGTCTTTCAAGGATACCCCTTTTGGAGATTGAAGAAATGACTTTCTTGAAAGAATTTTTATTTCAGTCTTTAGAAATCTACCCACACATTTTCACTAATGTATTTTCCTAAATGCAATAGAGTTGTAGTTATATTGTCCATAGGCACTTACATTATTATATAATGCTTTCAGATTTTCAGAGATACATAAATTCATGCTTTAATTAAGATCTCTAATAATAATTTTTAGGTATTTGGGACCTGACATATGCAATTTTACAGTTATTTATTTCTGGTGTATTCAATATTTAAAATGTGCAGTCTTGCCTTTCTACAGTGGTTTGCAATGTAGACTTTAAATCTCTAGAGTTAACTTCTGCTGTGATTATCCTTTAATTATAAAGAGAAATATGAAATAAAAATACTTTACATACTTAACAATATTAAATTATTACAAAGAACTTATCATACCAATCTACTATCAGTGTCTTATTCGAGATGAATCAAGAAAGACTTTTAGAACATGCCATAGACAAACTACAAAAGGGTTAAACTGCCCATTTAAAAATATTTACGAAGCAATAAACTACTTGAAGCTAATCGGCTATGATTGGAAGATTGTTTACGTTTAGATTTAAAAGACTTTCTTAACAATATCGGAATGAAATCTCTATGTGATAAGTGAGTACAAAAATCTAACATCAATGTTGTGTGTGGGGTAAACATAAAAAATACCGCCTTTATTTTTGACAACTGCGCTAGTGATGAAGTATTGTATTGCTTTAAATATAAATTATTTTTATTTTATTTTGCATTGCTCTTAGGTTTATACTAGACAGAAGTGTATAAATATTTGCATTTTCATTAACTTATTTGGTCCAAATTAGTGCGCCGGGTCAGATTAGTCCAGAAAATTAGAGTATCAGCATCAGCAAGCCAGAATCAAGCCACTACTTTCTGCGAGCAGTAGTTGGGAAACTGCACCCCCTTCAATAGTAAGTCGTCGATTTCCTTTAATAAAAAAAGGGGAAATATGTCAATTATTTAACTAAAACTAACGTTTAATAAAATTAAAATGAAATACCTTCAGACATGGACAGCAAGGCTCGAGACAGTAGAGGAGGATGTACCACGGAGCGCAGATACCAGCAACAAGCAGTCCAAAGAATATCAAAACGAGAAACCAAAGTATATTCATGCATGGGTTTGAGCAAGCCATCGTGAAAATTGTTTTGCCCTCGTGGAGGTAGTGCTAGTCAGACAATAATTCAAAATTGTAGAAGATCGGAGTGAACGTATTTAAGTTGGATCAGTAACGCGTTTGCCAGATAACATTTTATAAGTTGGTTTCTTTTTTTTTTTTTAAAAAAGATGAAAATCTTTCATGATAACCGTTTTTAATAAGTCGGTTGTAGCAATGGCAACTAAACTGAAAATGACAAGAACTGACTGTGTTATGGTCACTGATATTTGTCTGTGTCTGTATCAATGGTTATAATGTGTAGGCTCTTTCAGTCCTGCATCGGACAGTGGGCAAAGAATTTAATAAAGCAATGTCGTATATGTACATATCAGTGATATGATATCACACGTGGAAAATGGTAAAACAATCGGAACCAAAAGGTAATTTTACTTCTGTACTGCTTATTTATTTGTTCTGATTGTTTTATCATTTTCCCCGTGTAACAAGAATTTCTTAGCCCTTATTAGGTAGTAATCTTCCGCAAACGTAATTGTTAATACTTCTTTATTGCAGGCACAACTTTCGATTTCGAAGACGCTCCTATTTCAGTTTTTCCATGTGTCGCGTAATTAGGGGTTCTTAAAATGCATAAAACAAAATCATTCTATACAAAACTCTTGGCTAATCGTGAAAATAATTCAGTTAAAGACATACAGGAACAGAAAGTAACACAGCCCCTTCTCCACTGTCCTTTTACTACTCACTTTAACCAATTTACCCCAATTTTATTACATATTTTCAAGTTTATTAGTGGGTTTTATTTATAAGCTTAATCCCCGGTGGTGATATTAAAATATTATCATTATTGCAACAATACCGCGCTGATTGAACAAGTCATCATTGTGACATCATTACTCCACTCCCTTCAAGCGTCATTGGATTATCAGTCAAAATCTGTTCAAATGTTACGTGTTCGATTACTTCGTGTGCTTCATAGTGTTCATGCACGAGACGATTGGTGTCTACTCACAAAATTAAATTTTCATAAGTGATGGAGAGGAACAATAGTAGTTAAAGAGAGTCATGTAACAAGGAAGGTGGTTCTTTGAGGGCACACAGACTTTTCACTTTTAATATCTGATTCTGGGAACCAGCGTGTTCTCTTTCTCTCCTTGCTTTATCCTTTATGGAATATCACCGTTCGGGAAGTTAAGTTACGGTTGACATTTTATTATGGTAATGCCCAAAGCGGGTGGAAGGAGACGTAACAAAGAAGAGAAGTTTAATGATTCTACCTACTAAAAGTACAATGCTCTAAATCCGAAATCGAAATAATCTTCAAATGCTTATGAATTACAAATAACAACGGTCATGGATAAAACAATGTCAGATGTAAGTCAGATGTATCTTTGCAAGTATGCATGTGAGTAAGATGCAAAAGCATGGCTTGTAATCTAATTGTGTACAAAAATCCTTAATGTTTAGGGTCATACCGTCATTCAAGTGACGAACTGTTTTGTTGTTGTTGTTTTATTTGTAGAGTCAAGTATTTATTTGAAATTCATTTTGTCGGTTTATTATCTGCTATTCTTAGGAAGCGAAAGTTTTTTACATTTGCAAAAATAAGACGAAGCTAAATTAATGATTCAGTTGAGGTCATTAGAAGCTAGCGCCGGACAGCATGTTCTTCGCACAGAGGTTGGGAAACTGAACTCCCTTAAGCAGCAACTCGTTTATTTCCTATATAAAGAAATATTCATCATTTTATATTTTCAATTGTTTTAAAAATGTTATTATACATATAAGCATTTAAAAACTTTTGGTGATTCGCATTGTATCATGAAATAAAGTGAAGGGGTTACCTTAAGATCGGGCACGCAAGCCTCAATACAAAATAAAATTATGTACACGGATGCACAGATTCCTGCTACCCAAAGGGAAAGGAATATTAAAATGAGAAGCCAGACGACTGACATTGCGGGGTTTGAGCTGGCCATTGTCAAACAGTGGTTGGAAAAGTTAATTAAGTTGTGTGCTCGGCTGTGATTGGAAGTGGAGCTAAAGATTTTAACTCACTTCAAAAGAGTTGACTAAGACGATTTACCAGAAAAAACTAAAAACAGACAAACCAAAATCATTTCTCATTAGCGCTTTATCTTTCCCAAAATTATAAGCTTTATGCCTGACGAGTTCTTCTGAAACTAACATGAAAATAAAAATGACGTTTCCAAAATGCTAAAAATAAATCCTTTTATTTCTGCAATGTATGAGTTAAACACAGACACTACTTTCAAATGTGTTATTGCTCAGCCAATGAATGGCCTAATATATATATCCAGCTTCCCTTGTAATACAACACAACCAACAGACTGATCAGACTATATTTCATTTTTGAGCCGAGCGTGTCAAGTTAAAGATGACTCTACTATGTTGATTTGACAAGCGAATCACATTGTGGGCAATGTTTAGCTTATTTCAATTTTATTTTTATACTATGGACCTCTTCAACTGCTTTCAAGACACAACTTCTACTTAACAAAGTAAGGTTATAATACACACAACTTTTACCACTTCATTAAAGAACAAAGTAGGTGTCTGTAAACTTATTCCACATTTTGAGCAAAATAATGAAGGACTCATCATAAAACAAAACCGACTGCTTAATTATATTTGTTATATGAAATGATAATAATCGATTCTATTTTTGACAAATTATAGTATGGTGAATATTTCTATTAAATACAAAAATAATGCTTACTTATAGTTAAAAAGTTCTTTTACAATAGCCTAAAACTGATCGCAATTTCTACTATCGTAAATGTGGAGTGGAAGAAAACGTTCGTAGTTTATACGTTTGTGTCGGTAGGTTTTAAATACAAACCATGTGGTGCAATCAGTAAAAGCTAACAATAGAAAAATCCCAGCTGCCCAAATGTTTCGAAAGCAGCTAAAAGTACTAAATACATTTTATGGACACTTCAATGCGCGATCTAGTAATGGTTTACGCACATGATCTACAAATATTTATTATTATTTTGAAAGACGATTTCAGATTTCTATTGCATACTATCAGTGTTGTTTCTTCACTTTTATGACTGGAAGCTATGAAAAATCAAAACGCTTTACACTAATATATTGCCATTGTCGTGTTTTAAGGCGACTTACACACTGTATGTTCACTAGTCATAGCATCTTTATTTTGTTTATCCTTTAGAGGGCTTGCTTTCGTGTGGGAGAGACTTTTACTGACACACCCATAGATCAGAAGTAAGGAAAAACATTGAAGGTAACAGTAAACAGTTCAGTCAGATTCAAAAATGCCTGAGGACGGAATGCGATTGAAGATGACTTCGTATCAAGATGTTATTATATTTTAAAACCTGTATTCCTTCACTAGCAGATGTAATGTCGCAGCACGAATTTACGCACTAAAGTTTCTTATTTAAAAAATGAATACCTATATGATGATGCGTTCCGACGATCAGTCATGCCTTCTTTGGGGTTAACATCACAAACCCATTAAACACACCCTTTCCACTTTCGACTTGAAAAGCTAAAATGCTTGTGCGTGTGAAGAGTTAAAAGTATGTGGATAAACGCACATAAACGAGCTGCCAACGAAATCCCTGTACAGACAGGAAGCAAAGGTAAGGTTATGTGAACTTTGATAATTCTTTTTCTGCTTAAAGGCTAGTTTTGGAAGAATTCATGGTTAACATTTGTTTATGGTGCTTGAAACAAAAAATCAAGGTAGACGACGTGTTGTGTTATAAATATTCACATGAATATCCTGCGTGCTATATCAAATCAATTTTATCATGGCCCGGGTTATGTCCATGTCCATGTCATTAGTATCATGTGAATGCGGAATGCAGCAAGAGATAAGATAACAGTTACTATATTAAGGAAAAATTGGTGTCAGTTTTCCATGCATTTTGTATATTACCTGGACCAAAGTCATACGATTCAAATCTTATTCACATGCATTGTAATTTGTTAATATATGTAAATGTACAATATCTATATTTAAACTTCTGGTTAACGACTCGACACAAGAGCCGCAAAGGCCC
>VYYJ01001977.1:0-25047 GCA_021029165.1 Cyphoderus albinus
AATGTTTGAAAGTCTTGCTGTTACGGTTTGAAAGCATTCATTTCCATACCTCACTTGTTCCATTTATCCGAGCAAACGTGACTCTTGTAAGAAGAAGAAGGCATTCTTGAGTTACCATTTATTTATTATCTCTGCAATGACCATGGATATGCAAACAAAGCTACTATCAGCATCCTCTTTACCACAGGTGGTGTGATAAAAAAATCAATGGCTCTCGCTCTTCGTCATTCTCATCATCTTAGGGTTTTACTACGGAGAGAAGATTCCGAGATTACAGGTTTCTTCTTTCTTCTTGAAGTAAAGTATTTAAAACTGTACTGCACGGTCATCTCATCATCTATAATCGTCAATCTCTGTTGCAAGGAGCAGCAAGAGCAGCAGCAGCAGAGCGCAGCCACAGTCAGCATAAAACTGTCGAAGTCCCTATTTAAACGATTGATTGTGATTACAAAGACTACGGAGATTGTATTATTGGCCACAAATATTTGATAATGGTGTTCAAGAAAGAGCAGAGCTGCTGCATTACTGACTTCACACTTGTTCTCTTATTACTCTCCCCAAGAAATCTTTTTACTTTTACAGGCTGGAAATTGAGAAAGGAGAATGAAGGGTAGATTTGTGATGATAATGATGACGAAGGAGAGTAATGCTTGGTGGAGTGGCAGCAGTGCAGTGCTTTTGCCTTTTTTTGGCTCTCATTATTATCCTCATCTTTTATTGTGCGAGGGAGAAGGTGGTTCAATAAACATTCAAATATTGGTTAGAATGTGTTTAAGAAGGCAGAAAAATGCTTTCGCAGCATCTCATCCCTGTGTGTTTCTTAGTTAGGTACTAGCATTCGCCGCAGTCGAGATAATACACATTTGTTTCGTTCAAAATAATATGTAATACGAACTAGGAACGTCGCGCACACCACACATTCATAGATATAGGCTGATCATGATCACGATGATGATGATGATGTGCATGCATTACTTACACAAAAATCGTGTATCGGAGAATTATATAATAATCTTTTCCTTTTGATTCGGGCATGACTTGTACTTTTATTATTGGCCTATGATGATGCGTTGTCTATATTGATTCCAAGAGAGCACAATGAAAGCAATGCAATGCCGTGCCAGCACACTGACTTAACTCAACTGACTGACCGAACACGAAGTACCTTTTTATTTACTACATCATCTTCATCATCATCATCGTGATCGTCATCAGCTTGGCTCTTTTGCTTACTTACTCTTTTCTTCGTTGTTTTCTCGATGATGACGACGACAGAATAGAAAAAGTTTATGATAATGATGATGATGATTACAAGAGCCAAAGAAGGGGAGAGTTAGTAGAATGTAACAACGACCGTAACGTAACAGCAAGAGCAGTAGAAGCAGCAGCAGTCAACGCAAATCTCCAGTGGAGAAGTGTTCTTTTGTTCCAATGTACATTTATTACATAAGCACTCAAGTATAAATGAAGCGCAACAACAATAACAACAACGGGAGAATACATTTGACAGTAAAAATTTTGGTTTGTGCTGCTTACAGCTTGCTTCGCAGCACTCACGTTAGGAAGAGGCAAGTTTTAAAAAAAATAAGAATTGTGTATTAACTACCTACTTGAGTTGTACAAGTAGAGTCTATCCGTCGTGGTAATGCCTCCGTACTTCATTATGAGCTGCTCATCCTATCTATCTAGTATCTGTGAGTAATGCATGGTCTCCCTCTTGCTGATTAATGATTAATGGTAGATTTAAAGATTAAATGGAATTTTTCATGGGGAGTTTACGTTCCGTCGGGACTTTTATGTATGAGTTTTATGTTCTTCTCGTATACCAACTGGACATGCTCCGCGATGAGATGAGTTTGAGTGGTGTGCCAATGCCTGCATCAAAGCATCATTTCATACCAGTATGGTAATACTACGTGTCTTCTTACTTTATAACGGAAGCAGTGGCACTGGCAGCCTTCCTCTCGTCTTTCTTTCTCTTTGCGTCAATTTGGAATAATGAATCCGCCTTGACTGACTGATGGACATCCTGGTAATAGGTAAATATTAAGGATGCCTAGACACGATCCCGTTTCTTTGCCTTTGACTTTGTTTTATTGGAATAGTGTGCTCTTGTGCGCATCATTTTGTTTCTACGTTGTAAATGATATTCGTTTGCTGGGCTCTTCTCTTGTTTGGTGATTTGATGACGGTAATTGTAAACGGAGGAATGAAAAATCCTTCGACGTGAAATGATCGAAGTGGATGGACATAACCACATCATCATCACATTATCATTTACCAAAAACGTACACATGAAATGTCCGATTATAATAATGCCACATCAGCAGAACTAGACACAATCCTATTTTACTATTGCCTTCCATCGTGTCCTTTTGTTCCTAACTGGCTTAAAACTTCTTTAAATTCCTACTCCTTCCCAATGATACTGTTTTGTATGAAAAGTAAGTAAAGCCAGTACCAGGTATATTACTTTGTTTAAAAACGTAGCAGGAGTCAGCATATTCGAATATGAGCTTGTACCTGTATGAACGTTGTAGTGGATTTAACGGTTTTTCATTTGGAGCTATAAAATAAAATAAAAACTCGAAATATCCAGCAAACCTCACCTCACCGGCTTAAACTGAACAGGTCTGAAGAATTTTATTAAGGTGAACGATGCGAAATCAGTACTTGGGCACTTGTACAGAATCACTTAATGCAGAACCCTGTTTGTAGGTTGCCCACATTTCTCTAATAATGGAAGAATGTAATCATATGCTGTGATGGTGCTGCTGTCAGATGTGAATCGTGGTGCCAAATTATATTGCTTTGAAAGATTCATGAATCATGAAACACGAGATGAAAAGGGGAGTGAGAGAAGAGCTGTGGAGAGAGGTACAGCCAGCGAGCCATGTCTATTTTTAACCTTGAAATTGAAGCTCAAGATTTTCTTCTTTATTATTACCATCATGCATTGTCAGCAATTTTTGTGGTATCTCGAACGAACGAGCGAATGAAGGTACCATTGTCAAGTGAAGTAAAGAAGGTTTCAAAGATGATATCACGGAGGGAAGATTGAAGATGGGAATGCTTTATTTAGTGCAAAAGGTATTTTCACTGTGATGAAAACGATAATGGTCACATTGGTCACTCTTTGCAGGCATGCACGACATTCTTTCTTTCTTGGCTTGGCGCTTATACAATTCATAGATTGAATTGTACCAAAATTTGCATCCCAAATTCGTCACTGCTTCATGATCCGATTAGAGAAGGAACTGGTTGTCGCGAAGTGGACGAAGTTTAGAATCCCTGCGAGCTAAAATGCATGCATGCCACAAGTTATTCTGCTTATTATTCTATGGCGTTATTATTTTTTAACAATACAATGCTTTCCCTCCAATATTATTTTATCCCATTGTGAGCGAAACCAGGGATGCTGCTATAATGAAGAGGGACGAGAAGGCAGTGGATTAGATGGATGGATGGATGAATGAATGAATGGATAATGATGGTGGCGTAAAGATGGCATGAAATAATGAGTCAATGACGTGACGTCCAAGTTGACAGTTTAGTGATAGTAGGAGAGATAGGTAGGCAGTTGATTGGTATGGGTTGATGCAATTTCAATCAATAATGGGAAGATGATATATTGTCGAGGTTTCTATTACTTGGGCTTGGCATTAAGTACTTTGGAGAGTTTTAGTCGGATCTCCTCCGATCTCATGTGGCAAGCGTGAAATAATAATCCAGTGTTTTTTCACCAATTCTCGCTCGACATGGGAAAACAGATTTTTTTGCTCGAATTTAACTACACGAGTTATATTATATTGCTTCCTTTATTTCAGTCAAAGGAAGCTTATCTGTGACCATTAAATATGTGTTACCACATAGCATACATTGTTGCATTTGCTATATGCTGTGTATATTGTACGTTACGTATGCATAGTCTATAATGTACTACAGCAAATTTACACGAAAGTAAAAATATTTTGTGTAAGTGGAAAATGTTATCGAAAGGTAAAATTCTTGTCGTCGAAAATACTCGTATTAAATGGTTACAGCAGCAAAGAATTCCGTAATCAACACCCGGTAATGTGATATTTTTCCTCGATCGATTCCATTCGGGACAAGAACCTTGCTTTTGGTCAACCTCGTCGTCATATTACACTCTTGAGCAACTTAGTTTGTACCTATCATAAGTACTTTTTGCTGGCAACCTGCTCGGTCAATTACAATAAGCAAATGGAAAAAATATTGACTATAAAATAAAACACTGAACCAAGCCGGGAAGTGGGCATTCCTTTGTGGAAAATACAATACATTTGAGAACATTACATACAACGTGAGCCACATTTCGTATATCTCTTTCTTTCTCTTTCATACTTATGACCTCTTTGTTTCATTGGAATGAAAAGTGGATATTTTATTTGCAAATGTTATAACAATACGATGGGCTACTAAAATTGGACAACTGGTCAGCATTGAAAAGCGGCTAATTTAATCCTTACAAATATTTATTCGCTAATATTCGACTATTATGTATGTTTAATGTATGTTTTTTGTTCTTTTTTTGTGTTTCAGGTACGTACCTTCCTCAATTCATTGTGAGGGTTTAATAGTGTAAGCGACCTGGTATAAAGTAAAAAGTAAGTAAAGTAGAAATTTCGAATATCCTCTTTCGTCTATTACTTGCATACCTAAATTGTATCGTGCTAGCGAGTAGATAGAAAGTTTTGGCAATTTGATATAATTTTGGGAAAATTGTAAATAGGAATTGCTCGCAATTGTCGAGTACCTAGCTTTGTCATCGTCATCACTCTTCCTGATAAATACAATAGCGAGAAGCATCGAAACATAAGCTGGGTACTTTCCCGCAAGATGAAAAGCATTACTCATGTCCTTTTGTTGCTGTTAACCTTAGCAAAGCTGTAGTGCACAACCAATAACGACAGAAACGTATATTGTACAGATTTGACAAAGCAATAATTTTAGTGGGCTCAGGCAATTTTTTGGTAGTGGTTTGTGTTCGAAAATGAAGACTCCCTTAGAGCTGCTACCACCAGAGGATGTGTGCAGAACAGAGCAGAGCAAAGATCCGCTTAAGGCTCTTTTCTTGCCTCATGGTCACTGTCATCATTGAAGAAAAAGATAATAGGTTCTTTCCAAAAAAAGTATACAAATACACTATATTATTATTACTACTGCTTGGTAACTCAACTCGCCTTCTTTTGTAGTGTTCAGAGAGGCAAGAGCCAGGCGCATTAAAGTGGTAGCCGGGATGGACGGTTTTCTACTGATATCGAAAGATAGAGCGAGCCATTTATGGGAATAAGAAAAAAAGGAGAAATGACAGAAACACTCAATTTTTTTGCAGAGTATGACTTGGAGCATTGATGCAGAAAATCTAGCTTTCTGGGTTCTCAGCTCTTATGAGAGCCTTAGAAAAATCTTCACCTTGTTTCTTATTGTTATTTATTACCGACCATTTGCTTGTTTGAAAAGGATTGATGACAGCGAGCAAAAACAAACGGGATTTTTTTCACTGCTCATATTCCCTGCAGTATTCTCTCTCTCCACATACACACAAACACATCCTTTTTGGTTTTTTGACATGATCAATAACCAACAAGTAAGAAGAAAAATGGAATAATACACAAAAACGGCGGAGTTGAGGAGAACGAACGAAACAGGAAGACGATTGGAATGGAATGGAATGTAGGGTAGGAATGGTTGGTTGGTTGGTGCGCAATTTCTCCAATACTACTCCGAAAGCAGATAAATTGCCCGTTAACGTGATAGCTTGTTTCTATAAAATCGTGGTTGAATCAAACTATCAAACTATCAAACTAAACACCCCTCTCTCGCTCTCTGCACTGTTCCAAATGCTCCGACTTCACGATGCTTTTGGTGGTAATGAGAATTGTGGTTGGATATTGTACAATTGGACAAAACGTCATGTAAATTATTAACATTGCGCTTTAGATGAGAGAATCACGATTTCAGCTGTGTTTATAGCATTCACTTATTATTATTATGATGTGTAATATGTTATTACGCTAAATAGATCATTTTAAAAGCTCACGTGAGCGAGGAGAAAAAGAAGAGGCTGAAGCTAAAGATTTGAGCTGTCGCTGATTATTACCGTGAATATATACATACAGAGAGAGGGAAATTGTATACAAAGTGAGCATCACAAAAATTTACGCACATTATTCACTCAGGAAACATACTCATCCGCAAGAAGGAGTAGGCATTGCATTGCATGGAGCCCAGAAATGTCTCAAGACGAAAAAATGAACTCTGAAAGTACGGTCTCTGAAGACAGTGTGGGGAATGGAATATGAAGCGGGGGAAGTGAAGCACGAAGACATTAGAGATCAAGCAAGCAGACCAAGATGAGTGAGAGAGAGAAGCGGAAAGAAAGTGAAACATGTATATATGGCGCCGGGCTGTTGTTGGTTTATATAATTTCTCATGGTATGACTAATGTTTGCCATTTCTCTTCCTTCTTCTTCCCCATTTTCACCTACAACAGCATTTTTAGAGACACTGCGCTCATCGTCTGCATACTATCACAGAAAACACATGAGCATCTTTTTTGTTAGTAAACTACCATTCATTACGAGTACATAACTTATAAATGACTATCGTATTTTACATAATACGTAGGAAAATGCATGTATGCATGTGCATGTCATAGAGAGTCAGCGTTTTTCATCCTTTTCCTTTTCTCTCTACTTCTTCTTGTGTACTCTTTAAGCAGCGGCTCTTAGCTTTCAAATTTGTGAGAAACTGGAATATTGTAGATGTAGCTGAAAGAAGAATTGGACGAAGATTTATAAAGTGTTTCCTCTCGTTGTTTGCCATTTGCTGCTGCTGTTCCTCTTTCGATATGCTGCCGTGCAAGAGATGAGACGAGATACATAAAAAAGCGAGTTCTGCTTATGACGAAAAAATTTTCATGCACTTACTCGCCTGTCTCACTTGTCTTACTCCTTTAATACTTATATTACCATTATGAAGGATGATTTTCCAGAGTTTCCATTCTTCTTCGAATAAATAAGAAATGGAACACAAAAAGTTTCATTTTATCCATTTGGCCACTTACGGATGTTAGCCTTGTGTTTGCGATGCGATGGGACGGAGCAAGCAAAGTAGTAACGGCAGCTGCCTGGAACTCTTTCCGTGTTATTATTATTTTTATTTTTATTATTATTTCTACATATTTACAATTTTTATTAAGGCAGTACAGCACACACTAATAAAAATAAGTCTTATTTGAAATAGGCTAGAAGCTGGAGCTGTAGTTCCAGGGATTGTAGGGTAGAAAGTATAGAGCGGTATACATCATCCTCGGTTCTTTTTAGTTATTCTCTTGTCGTTCTTTTGGAAAATCCAAGGCAATTAATTATTCACAAGTTTTTAAAGAAGTGAAGTGTCTAGCCCGTGCCACTACCGCTGTTACTGCTAAAGCTGCCAGCCAACAACCGCTGTATAGCTAAGGTAACACAGGGATATTTTCCTGCTTTGCTACAATACTACACCGACTTGAATCGCTTGAATCGAGTACCACGCACCATGGTCTCTCATCTCTCTCACTTTTTCCTATTCGCAGACTTACGTTTTACTCCGCTTCCACACAAGAATTTGTACTACTTTACTTTACGCGAACGAAGTCACAGGAATAAATGACATGAGTTGGTTGTTACACTCATTCATTCATAAGTATTTCTTTTGTCCCTCTTACGCTCGCTACTTTCTCGTTCTCTCTCTCTCTTTCTGATCTCACGAGATTCTGGGAAAAAGGCCGAGCCAAGCACACATTTCTCATTTAGTGCACACGTACCTTTGAGAATGGCAGCTGAGATAGACAAGGAAATTGCATTTATCTTTTTCCTCAGTCATGGGGGATGGGGAAGAAAAGGAGAGGAGAAGAGAAGAAGCTTGTAAGTAATGGAGCAATGTCACGAGTTCGTGCGAGCAGAACAGTAGTAGGTGCATTGCATCCACTTCCAGTGAACACATAATAATTACCTACAAGGAGATGTGTGTACCTATGTGGGTGTATGTACACATATTAGATTTTTGTGTGTAAAATAGTGCAGCGTATGCATGGACAGACACGGTCAGGTGTCACATCTCTTGACTTGACTGCTTTGCTTGGTTGTTGTAGAGCACAGCTCTCTCCTGCCTGCTCCACACTTCTGCCGGAATCTAATTCTGTCGAGTGAATCGGTTTATACGACGATAGTAATGAATTTAGAGGAAAGAATCTCTTCGTCTTCTTCATCTTCATCTTCGTTCTTGTCCTGCGACTTTTCCCTTTTATGAATTAATGAATGAATTCATTGAAACCGCAATTCTCATTCCTCTTCGTGGGAGAAACCTGCGTCAGCCCGCTGCTGCTGCTGCCTCGGCTCAGAGTTTATGTCTCTGACAAGAAAGGAGGACAGGCACCTGTTTCACAATGAATTTCAAAATCTAATTCATTTTTTATAATGAAAAGTTTCGCTGGAAATCCTTATTATTACTATTTGAGGAGACGAATCCAAACTTTATTGTTGTGCATGTGTGTGTGTTTGTGCTTGACTACGTGAATTAATTCCCTTCCTGTCCCAAGTTTTTTTCTTCTTTCCTTTTCAGATGTATTTATGTACATTGAAAAACTATTCATTGTTTCTCTAACTTCTTCCTTCTCAACTTTGTTCTCTCAGTGTGCCTCTTACTCTCGTCTTGAAGGCTTGGGGAAGTCGAATTAGAAAGAGAGAGGGAAACGAGAGAAGGTGTGCACATGAGGAGCTAAGTTATGACCTTTCGAACTTCTGTTTTATCATGTAACAAGTACGTGTACACAAAAATCCATTTAATGTGATAAACTTTACCTTACCCAAAAAGTAACTTAAACAGAGAAAAAAATTCTTGTTCGGCTCATGTTGTTGATGATGTTACATAAATGCATATGCTGTGTTAGTTAGTTATATATTTGCTTGTTACTGTAATAAATGGAAAGTTAGCGACGGCTTTACTTACGCTTTTATGTTAGGTTATGTATGCAAAGATGGTGAAACGAAACGTTGGCATTTCTAACACACTCAAGACTCAAACTTTTGATTATTATTATTATTATTATTTCTATAATGCATTTGAATTCAAGCATACTTTTACAGCACTTCCACTAGATATATCAGGTTTATGGCTGCTGGATCGTACTTGCGTGGATGGAGACAGAGAAAGGGTAAAAAATCTATTCTTTTTTCTCTTTTGAGGTCCAATAATACATTAAACAAGGCAGAGGCGAAAGCTAGTAAAAACAAGAGAAGTTTGCTCGATGGTGTGTGTGTAGTAATGGTAATATGCGCCTGGGTATAAAATAATAGTAGTCGTATAAAAACATTTTTTTGGTTTCATCTTCGGCCCTCCCCTGATGATGACTATGTTGTCTTCTTGCCTGGAATTTATTGGTTCCATTACAATCCTCTGCTTTTCTCAGTGTGTATGTTGTCTTTTCTGTCTTACTTCTCTCTCTCATTCTCTCATATAAAACCTCGCCAGTTTTACTTCACTTCCCTTCTTTCTTTGTTTGCCGTAGTCTTTGTAGCATGATCATGAGAGCTCACAAAAGAGCAAGAGGTGTAATCAAGATCCACGTCGGAGTCTCAACAAAATGCATTCCAATGTCATTTTTTACGCACAATTTCCAGCAAACTACATGCAATTGGGATTCCGTAGCTAAAGCCAAGCCACCATTTATTGCACTGCACTATTACTACTACTACTACACGCTCTGCTCTCTTAGGCTGTGCTCAAATTCTATTTAGAAGGTAACTCTTCCCTCTGTGTGCCTTTTTGCTTTCGTTTTTCTTCCAATGGCTCCGGCTCAGCTCAGGCATTTATGAATGTATGTATCTACTAGTAGTATGTATGTAAACACTACACATATTCAATTCCATTTACTCTCTAAAAGCAGGAGCGAGAGAAAGAGAACAATAGAATGTTATGGTGTAATCATAAGTTGAGTGCTGGTGCTTTTCCGTCTTTTTCAGTGTAATACATCGGGAAACTTTTTACATGCCTCCACTAAGCTTAACCATGTTTTTGTCTGGATGCTACAATATCTCATTAAATTACATTGAAACTTATTGCATCGATTATATTTCCCATAAGCTTTACGCCCTGTATCAGCATGCAAACGTGAATGAAATAAAATGGAAATCGTACAATCCTTGGATGTATATGTACCTAAGTGGTAAATAAAGTACAAGGTGACTTTATACAAAGATACAAACAGTCATCAACAACGTTTGTCTTAAATAGTGTTTTAACAAAAACGATAAACAAGAGAACAAAAAGCATTTCATGTTAATGCAATGTTCCTATCTGGTTGAGGTCATAAGATGTAAGCATGGATAGATTACGATTGAATCGAGGTGGATAGAATTTGTGAGCCGTGTCCCTTTCCACATGATTAGAATGAGACATGACAAGTTGGTTGCACTAACTACACGAGTAATCAATCTGATTCAAAGCAAAAAACTTAGGCTTTGTTAGTATGTGTATATGTACAGCGAAACTTACTGCTTTTCTTGTTGCGACAAAATTAAAAAGAAAGGAAGCTGTAGTTTGGTTAGTAAATGTTGTTGGCTCGCCTTCTGTTTAATTGCGAATTGCGATTGTTCGTTGATTTTTTAACGCCTTGTCTAAGATGCGATCCAAAATAAGTTTTATTCATCAGTAAAAGATTTTGAAATTTGGATGTGACTGTTTTTTGAAATGCGTGCTTGTGGATGGAAACGAACGAAGCAACTTACATCAATGAAAAGTAACTGTCAACACGTTTGATTCATTCAAGTTATTTTTCTTCAAGGCAAACAGCCGAAAATTCTTTATGCTACCCTTCTGAAGAAAGAAGTTTTTGGTTTGGCTTTTGTTCTAATGCAACACTTTTTCTATTTACCATTCCGGTCTGAAAAGGTAACCTGCTCACTCAGAGATTCACAGCGGAATATTGGTATTGTTGTCATCGTCTTTCGTCCTCGTGGAGAACGAGTCTCACTTCGGTTATTGAATTGTCACAGTTGAAAACTTTTTGAGAGTTTCTGCCCACATTACCTCCCTAATGCAATGTTGTAAGTTTTCCCTGTCTTTCTCACTTTGATGGTAGAGAGAGAGAGAGAGCAAGATAGAAGAAAGAGGAAAAAGAAAAGACGCCTGAATTCAACGAACTAGAGAGCGAGAGAAGGAAGGTGAAATATGAGCATAAATAGCTTACCGACACAGTACAACTTCCTCCATTTATTCTGAAGGAGAATGTGTCATACGATTATCATTATTCCCTGAAGAAACAAAATTGGAAAAATGGCTAAAGTACGTGTACTTATACACCGTGCACTCAACACCAAATGGTTCATTGCGACCCGTCAGTCCATTGATTCTTTGTCTCTTGAATCTGATTCGGATAACAAAAACTGAGCTGAGATTATAATAAGGGTATAAACTGTTACTAAAACTCTTGTGGCTTTTTGTTTTAAAATTTTTGCGTATCACACGCCAGCTTACATAATTGTGTCATTTGAGTGAGATGAACTACTACGTCATCCCATGTACCTTTTCTCATTTTCTCATTGTTACCAGTACGGCGTTATTCAAGTATAGTGGTGTATTTTTATGTGGGAACGTTATTCAAGAAGGCTCTTTGAGTCTCCATTTCACATTGAATGGTTTCAGCGGAATTTGTTAACAAGAGAATTCAAGTGGAAAAACATCTTTCTTTTGTCTTCACTTAACTTCTTCCCTTTCTTCCTTTCCTCAGCGTCAGCGTCCTTACTACGTACATACCTAAATAAATGCTTACACTGCAGAGAGATACCCATTAGAGACGGGAACTGACGTAACGTATTTCTGTGCCTCCTACATCCACTGAGTGAACGATTGTTTTATTTTATGGCATTGACATTCTTCGCTAATTTTGGCCCGAGTTGTGCGATGAGATCATTGATCACATTCTCTGATGTAGAATTTTTAGGTACTAATGTATAAAAAGGAAATTGCGCAGAACGCGGGTTCCCGTGAACCTTCTCTGAGCTTTTCGTTTTTCTAGTGAGATTTTCCGGTCGGAATTAAGGTAAGCGTTATGCGATGCGCCAACTCAAAATGAAACGAACTACACAAAGAGCAGTTAAACATTCGTGCTAAGTTAAGCATAAAAGTGGCAAAAACTTGGTTCCCCTTAGCTCTCAACTCATTTACACTGTCTCTGAGATTTGAATATATACCCATTTTACGAATAATATTTTGATCGCCATCGCCATTCCCAGCTCAGTTCGTTTTCGTTGCGTATGGGAAGACTGCGAAAGAAAAAGTGTTTTTAATAATAATAATTTCTTGGAAAGCAAAGCTGTGCCTTTAAAAGTGACAAGGCAAGGCAAGACAGTTCCATTGCCCATGTAATTCAAGGAATAAATGGAAACGAGAAAAAAGTTTTGAATATGTAAACAATCTTCTTTTACACGTTCATCGAAAATGAACAAAGTTCAGGGAAATATTCTTTGAACGAAAGTTCACAATTGAATGTGTTGCTGTTTCTCTGCTGCTGCGGTTATCTGTTTTCACCACATTAAGGATACCATGGTGTAGGCATTACTGTGCCTTACCAAATAGTTACTATTATTACTAGAAATAGTATTGCATTGAATGGGAAAATCAAGTAAGCAATGGTATGTATTTGTGTGTGTGTGTCGGAATTGGTGGGGCCACTATTCTGTAGAGGAGATGATTTTCCAACCTTAACTGTTATGTACTGTGGCAGCGCAGGGGAAAAAGAATTCTGTCGGGAAGAATAGGAAAACCACTCAAATTACTTTTTGTTGTGTTGTGTCTTTGTCTTTTTCAAGTTTATTTAGTTTTCCTCTTCTCTCTACATTCTTTTTAGTTTCTTTTTCTTTCATTATAACTGGCCACAGCTATGAGCGAGCTAATGGAAGTAAAGTACGTGGTTCACAGTGAGCGTGTCAGCGACGATAGGGAATGGGATTGAAAGGAAAGAAAACGGAGCACAAGGCAAAGGTCATAGGTGGACCAGCATCTATCAATGACACACATTACACTCTTCGATCTTCTCATCTCCCCTTTATTACTATATTACTTGCTGGTGTATAACTAACAACGTTTCCACTTAACTTCTTCTCTAACATGTGTCTTCCTCTACATTTAGCACGGTTTACTCCTTCTCGCCACACGAAAATGAAACTTTGTCCTAACAACTATAACTAACAAGTCCTGTGAAAACTTTTCGGCTTCATATTTACGGTTCTCCGTTGAGTAGGCATTACATTCATTTCATCTCAGCAGAATGTAACGAGTAACGTGAAACAAAAAGGAAAAGAAAAGAGGAGAATGGACGATCCTTCTTTTCTTGCTTTATTTTCCTATGCGGTACTCATTTGGTTGATTTTGGTTTTTGAGTAGATTTCCTGTTCGAACTCATCCAATATGTCTTTGACTATTGCTTGTTTATACATGTTTTACACTTAACTGGGAAAAGCAGTTGTAAATTCTTTGGAATAGCAACACAGAAGATAATTGAACTTATTATTTGGTTACAACGACGAGGGTTACGTTATGCCTTACGGTCGTATTTAGATGTGACTGCGGATTCTGGCTGAATGAGATGAAGATGACGATGACACTACTTGAAGAAGCAATAAACATGTTTGTGTATATTTAGCAGCGGAAAATAAGTTTTCTTTCACAGATTGTGAATAATAAATATCCGTGTGCACATTTAAGTAGAGAAATACCGAAAATACCCACAATGTTTGTCTGTGCGAGTGAGAATTCCTCGTAGCGGAGTGAAGCAAGCAGACTGCGGTGGCGGTGTTAACCATTGTTTTAGCGGTGCTGAATTGTTATTCGCTCAACGCACTTTTATTTTTCACATAAAGCGACATTAACAATAATTACGGATGCATCCCCAAAGGCGGATGGAATTTCGTGAAAGTCTTGCAATGTTGACTCGAAGAATGGTCTTTTAACACACTAATGGACTAATTAGTGTCAAAAAAGGCGTTAAAATTATTGCCGGGTCTGTTTTGTGTCACTTAGTCAGTCACATAGATAATGTGTTGGTGGGCATATTGCATTGTTCTGTGGCATATGTAACGTAACGTGAGGTACTTTACTCTTATGTAATTGATGTGTGCCACGTTTCATAGGGTTGTTCACTCACTCATCGTATAATGCGCTGTCGTATGCATGTGTGTGGCTGCCTTACTACGGGAAAACTCAGCTACATAACAACGGCAGCCGAGTCACTCAGAGACACAGAGTTGAGCTGAGAGTATTGTTTCTGTTTTTATTATTCATTATTCTGAAAGCATAGGAAGGAGAGTATGAAATGAACGATGAACACAGATAAATGTCCTGTCGTGGCCTTTTTCCCAGCGATGTGCATTGTGCATAAAACTAGGCTTGCGCTTTTCCTTGGTTTTGAGTTGAGCTTGAAGTAATACGATTTCCCTTCTTCCATTGTACCATGTCATCACATCACTTCAAGATACGAGTCTTTTGGTGGTGGTATTAAAACGACACGAAATACGCAGTAATTCGTAAGCAGAACAACAAGACAAAAACTAGGTATGCGCTACTCCTGAATGAACTAAGTAAATTTCTATTTATCTTGCGAACATCGTAATCCTCCAGATTGTGCAGTAAACCATGAAGACATTCTATTTTTTCCTGCTTACTACTTGAAACAACGTAAGTAATGCACATTTTGACATAACATAGTTTGTGAAATGTAAAAATGAACAAAAATGTCGTCCTTCCTCTCGTCTCGCGGATACTCATTTATCATTGGTTTTCAACTTGGTTCGTTCTTTTCCCCGTTTTTTTCTCTCTCTCCACTCAGGGTTTCATTCAAAAGTAATATTAATCAGTATGATTCACAGTCAGTGCTGCCATGATGCGGGTGAAGTGAAGCCAGGGTTCATTTTTATGCGAACAAATAAATTGGTATTGTGTGTTTATGTTTGTATTGGATTTACATGGATGTGTTTCTCCTGTCGCAAAAAATGACATGGTATTGATTTTACCCGTGTTCACCACCACCACCAACCAGTCACTATCACCATCATCAATGCTAACATTTCTCGTTGGTGTTTATACTTTTAGCGATGTATATACAAAAGAGATATGGGCTGACACGTAAAAATAACAAACCCAAGTGAACCTTTCCATAAGAAATGATAATAGTGGCAGAGCAGAGAGACTGCATTAAAAAATCCAACGATGACAGCTCACCTTCTCGTTCCTATCGAAAAAGGATTGTGTAGGGCTCGAGAAACTGAAGTAAGCCAGTCTCATCTTCGCTTCATCGACCGTTCTAGTCACCAGTCGCCACCACACAACACGACATTGTTATGAAAGGGAATATTAAGAAAGCCTTTCCATACTCACATTTATCTGTAGATGGTGACGCTTTCAATTTGCCTTTTTGTTATCTTTCTCCTATTTATGTGTTCCTAAACAAACATGATGGACAATCATGAAATGAAAAGGAAGAGTAGGAGAAGCAGCTCATGGCTGAAAGTGAGCGAGACGGGAAAAGGACAGAATAATAAAGGTGTATCGTGTGTGTTTGTTAGCAGAGAAAGAAACACAATCCCACAACTCGAACGTTTCATTCCTTCGATTCGATACTGCAAGAAAAAGGATAGATTTGAAGTTTTTACATCATCATTCGTTGCTACAAGAGAGAGGAAGAAAAAAGGAAAGGTTCACATACACATCCAAAGCACTTGTTTCATTTTTGTGTATAATATAAATATATTCTTATTATTATAGTGGTTTCGTACATTTGACAAAGGTAGATAAAATAAAAATTGAGTTGATTCAACGTGTGTAAATATAAACAAAAAAATGTACTTTACTCTGAAATGTATATTTAGGGTTTTTAGTCATATAAAGTATCCTCACTCACTTCACTTCACTTTGTCTCTTCGTTTCTGCTGTCTGTAAAAGACATATGGAAAATGTGTATAAAAAATTGCTCCGACAGAAAAAGAGGATTATGACAAATGACAGAGGAGATAACGACGACTGAAATAAGTATTTTTGTGAGTTCTCCGATACTGTCTTTTCTCTCTCTTTCTCTCTCTACGAAACCCGGCCCAGAGTCATATTGTTTGAGCATCGTGTTTTATTTCGACTCTGCCTCTCTTAAAGTACTCCATTACATTGGAGTTAGTGTATGGCGGTGATATCATGTTGTATTACTTATTGCATCCTGATATATTCCACTTTTCTTATTATTATTTTCATTTCCAGCGGAAAACTGCTGAGTGTCTGTCGGCTATACCTATTAATGACGTAATGCTTTTGTATAAACATGCTATTATACAGAGACAAGTAGTCTGCTTCTCGCCACAAATATCGCCAACATTAGCGATGCTGATGGTGATGACTGTGTAGTGTAGAATTAGAAGTAAGTAGCGGAGTGGCAGAGGTGCTGCAGTTATGATGAGGACAGAGTAAGTAAGAGGAGGAAGGAAGCATTGCATTGAAATGTTATTCCATTCCCACTCCAACTCAGCTCTCTCATGTCATTTCTCTTGATGACCTGTTTGTTTAAAGAACGTACGGGTTTTTTCTCTTCTTTTTCTCTCCTCGCATTAGTCTCCTTGTGCAAATTGTGATTGCCATTAAAGAGAAGAAAGGAATGAGGGATGTCATGAACAGCACTTCTTAGAGTTGACGTTGGACATTTACGCTACTAAACTGAAAAATGAATTGGGTACTCTCTTTCTCTCTCTGTGATAGTATGAATAAAATACGAGGTTGAAGCATACTAAATGGATGTGAAATGAAAGCGGTGCAAAGAGTCTGGAATTTGTAATGTTATTTTACTTTCGGTGCAGAACGCTTTCTTTCCTTTTGTGACACTGCCACTCACAGTATTTATGCATAACGATTCCTCTGTAATCCTCCGGTCGGGCCAGAAAGAAAGGAGGGAAGAGCTCCTTGTTGAGGTTCAAGAACTTAACGAAATTTTTAAACCGGAATACATAAGAAACTACAATAATAGTATCTAATGGTAATGGTAATATTTGTTGAGTCACAATAAGGTTACAACTTGGCTTAAGGAAGCAGCACTATAAAAGCAGCGCAGTGTATGGCTCAGTGTTATGAAATTAAATGGAAACCTTTTTGACGATGACGACGGTATTTATAGATATTTAACGGTTGCATTGTGGCTCTTGAAAGTATTTGAAATTAAGATAGCAATAATGCTGCGGCTATCATCATGACAGTTTTGTTAATGATGGCGATGAAAATTGTGACTTGTGTTTCAAGTGTTTGCTGCATGTCAGGTTCGAATGGTAGGTTCGTGCGTAGGTATGTCCTCTATCTGCACCACTTGAGATAAAAGCGAACACATATTTTGCATAGAGCACGATTAGTCAAAGCAACGAACAGAACGGAAAAATGTTGTGCTTAACCTAGCTTTACTTAAGTTAATGTGCTCATGCTCATTCTTGCCGAAATGGAGGAAGCAAGAAATTTGCCTGAATACTTCTAGCCAGTGAAACGAAACACAGGGCGATCTTCCAAGCAGATTTTTTAAGTGAAAGACTCTGGGGAGTAGAATGAAATACATTTTGTTTGTTTGCTCTTGTGATACAATTTATGCACTAAGTATATGGAAAATTAGATAACATTATTTTCTCTTTCTTGTGTAAAGAAAGAATAAGGCGAAAAAAGAGCACGTACATCATTTGGACCTTGTTATCGATATTAATTCACACGTGTGGAATTTCAAGACAAAGAATCGTATAATTTAAATATAATGTATCTTTTTCCCATGCTACACTTTGACTACTGCTCACTCCTATACAGGGACAAAAACTGGCTGAAAACATCTGGATTTAGACATTTGAATAATGTTATATTGTCATGATGGTGGGTTGATGATAGAAAAGTGGAAACAAGCCATGTAACAGTAAAAGAGCGATTGCTGCTGCCGCCAGCAGAAGGAGTAGTGGCGTAGTCGTTAGAGAGAAATGGGAATATGGTGAATAGTGCAAAAGTAGAAAATTTTCGGTGAAAACATGAAAAGCAAAAAGGTTCGAGTAAAGTGAGTAGGTTTCTCTGAATGCTTTACATTGCATTGCGACAGCACATCATTTGATTTGATGCTGCTTGCTACAGAGCTATTACACGTTTTTTATACTTTTAGTGGGATTCCCATCTTTTCGAGGACTGTGGATGATGTTTTTGTGATGGCTCATTTTACTTTGTCTTCACATTTCACATAGGTACATATATGCCATGCCCATTTCAAATATGCTCGTACAGTTGTTATTATGTTGTGTTTGTGTATGTGTGTGTACACATGCGAAATTGTAAGAAAAAAATACAAAGTTTCGGGAAGTGTACTTCTGTTCGATGGCTTCTTTTCATGCAAGATGGCTGTGAGGATGGCGTAGATAGATTTTGTTTGTTATTGTCGATACTTGTTTCTGTCTTCTAGCGCATAAAACATCGTCTATTGCAGCCGAAATGTTCCATGGTACGTCGGTGTACAATTCGTTCTAAGCTGACATTTCGCATTTTCTCATTTTACATTGAGATGTGTGAAAATATGAAAGAGGGACTCTTTCGCTCCACAGTCTAGGTGAATAACACATGTCTTTTTCTACAAATGTGTAATATTTTGCTTTGCATTGTAAACTTAGAAGAGGGATCGAATGATTTAAAAAAGCAGAAATGTTAAATGTCAAGCCTCCATTTTTTATTTTGGGAAAATATTACAAAACTGATTGTGTTCGAAGGAAAGATAAAAAAAATCTCTTGAGCAATTGATGGTCGGTAATTACGAAGACAAAAGGTGAAAGGTATCCTGTTATATGCGTTGCAAACACAACAAGTAACTTTACAAAGTCAACGTACGTCCCTACGTACGTCAGTTACAAAAGTACAATCACAACACAGCGGAGAAAAACTTCAAACCTCGGAAAATGGGTTTGTCAAAATGAAAGGAAAGAGCGAGTGAAATCAGTTATTAGTATGCTCGAAATGCTTTCAACATTTTCTTTCTTCCGTTGTTCGCTCCTTCTTCTTTCCCTTTCTCTTGGCTCGCTTTTGTTGCCGATATAAGAGAACAAAGCAGTCATGTGGGAGCCATTCTGGAAAGTGAAGGCTTATGCAATTTCACGTTAGTTGTGTGGGATAGAGTAAATCTGTATCTCTTTGTGGAGAATGTACACATGCACATCAACCCATTCATAAGGGAGAGAATACAAACATTCCACACAATTTCTAGTCAGCTTATTGCGATTGTTTTGTGTGAGTGCACGCAGGTGCATTTAGCTCTGGCTCCCTGTCTCCACTCTCTCTGTCGATAACTAAACTCTTTCTAGTTTCTGTTACACAGGATGTACAGGCTACACATAGATAGATGCAAGGGTTATGTTATTCTGCCGTGGCTTCAGATCACGGGCAGGAAAGAAATGAAGGGAAAAAAGAAGGAGACGAAAAAAGATGTGTGAGCGAGCATGGAGTTGAATAAAAGTAGTAGTAGCGAACGACAGGGCAGCGATGCCAGTGAAATGTATGGAGGAGTGTACGAGAAGGAGAAAAAGGAGCACGATATAAAAAGTTGAGTGGAGTAGAAGACCGTGTCTTCGCAGCCGGTTCTCAATAATATAAAAACGGCACTCATTATACTCTTCTACTAGTGTTAGGGTTAGTATGTGAAGGCGAGGAAGGACCGACCATCCTGCTCTGCCTGACTGAAACGTACGTGTTCATATATCTCATTTGAGTTCTCCGTGTGCGTACAACTTTTTTGTCGGCATTTCTCTGCCCTCCTAATTAAGTCATCGTGAATTCAATTCTGCACTCAATTTAATTTTAAAGAGGAAACCTGACTATCTGCATACATGAAATGATGGCATACTACGTAGGTAAACTTCATAATTCTGCGCTGGAGCTTTTCTTGGTTGGTATACATAAAGCTGGGATTCCAATTTTTTGTAGGTCCGCATGAATTCAGCAACTACGGCACGGACACAATTGGGTAATACAAGGAGCACATAATAATGTGCTCATTTACGAAATATTCAATGAATAGTATCCCCATTCAAGTGAATATGATATGTGGGCTTCTTGTTGATGTAAAGCTCCTCTCTTCTTTTCTCTCTTCCGTGTGTGTACGTCGCTTCTCTCGACTCTGTTTTTGTACCTACTTGGGCTAAATTATTATTCCCATTTCAAATTCATGAAATGCCGTCATCACACCACTTTAAAACAAACAAAGCATGAACACTTTAATAGGCTGAAAAGAAAGAAAATGATCACTCAAAATAATCGAGAGCCAGAAAAAAAGATGGCAAACAGTGAAACAAACTGTGTGATGTGAGTGAGAATTGAAAATGTAATGTTATTACGCGTCAAAATGTAAACGGCAGCTGCATGCAGTCATTGCAGTCGGAACAAGTCTGAAAAAAACTTGATATTAGAGATTTTTTCTCTGTATCTACATAAAATGCTCAGTGAGTGCTCAGATGCTCACTTACATAACTTTATGAGTTATAACTATGTAGCATAGAAGTCGTGAATTGAGCACGGTACAAGTGACTACACGCTACAGCTACAGCCTGTGATGTCATTTAGGTAGACTGCAAAAAGTTTGAGCAAAATGTGTTCTCCGTGCTGTATCTCAATCCCTCCCAATCTCCTTTTATATTGCACTCTCTTTGATTCTAATGAAGACAGGAAAGTTTTTGCTAAAGATTTTTATTAAAATATGTAAAATAACCAGTCGAAAATTTAATTAACTAGTTTCAAGTTGCGATCAGACATGTATATGGCCGATGGGAAAATAGGAAAATGTTATACTTTCAAAGCTGCTCACTGACTGACTACCACACAATTTTTTGCGTGAAATGAGATTATAAATCAGTGAGCGGGGTTTCGCCTAAATTTTGCCTGCTCATCCATAACTAGTCACAGGAAAATCCTCAGCTTCGTCACTGCCAAATCACAACTAACTACCTAGTAAGTAAAAAGTCCCAACCGGGGAGTCTCACTCTTCTAATCTCTGATTTGGGTTTCCTCTAAAGGGAAAATCGTAACCATTTTCTACACTTAATTGCTACAGGGCAATAATACATGCTCAGCAGATAGATAGGTACATGCAACATGAAAGATTACATGACGATATTTATGGAAATCAGCAGAAGCTCATTCTTTGACCTCTGAAAAATCTCTCAGTGAGATTAGGATAAGATGGCGATGTCATGCATACAATGTTTTTCGACTTCGACTCAAACTAGTGGACACTCGTGAGTTATGATTACTTCATAAATAAAATTAACCAGAAATATCAACGGATCGAATTAAAAATTAATAAAATTCTGCTGTATCTTGTTTATGTCGACCTCAGGGGGACAAAGGTCACAGAGCTGAATTAATTTAAAATTGCCATAAATCGAAATGTAGACCAGAAGTAACAACAAAATAAATCATCTTCACTTTAGCTCAGTGATACCTTGCCTGATATAGAATAGGTAGTTGCATGATTTGAGGAGAAAAATAATCGTAGAATTCAAAATGATTGCAATGCAATGACAGAAAGGATTTTAATTTCCGTGAATCTTTTGTCTATCTGTGAACGTTAACGGTTGAATGATTCGATGGGAAAGGCAATACCACAAAGAAAAGGATGTAGAAAATTGCTTGACCATTACTGAAAAAGCGGCAATCGGATTAAACAATGCGAGAAGCGTGGACAACAGTAGTGTCACTCTGCACTTGACAAATTTTTTGTGCGGTGCTCTTGTGGCATAAGGAAGATAACATTTCCTCGAATTTCAGTCTTCTTCAAGTATTTTGACCTTTTATGAAAGACGCAGGAAGGAAAATTAAATCTGTGTTCTAGCAGAACACTTGAATTCTGTCTTGTCATTGTGCCTGTTAGAAACATTTTTTGTCGTCGTGTTCTCTTTATTTGATTTTGTTTAAACAGAATTACTTAATTTCAAACCAGCCGAGAGATACTTGGTTTTCTTCAAAGCGTTCCCCGGTACAACGGGTATAAAAGATGCGCAGTGATAAAAGTTTACTGTGACTAAATAATACCTACGACGATACATTCTGGATGCGAATGGATATGAAGGAGTGATGTGGATGGCACAATTTAGACTCTGCTCTCCTCATCTTCCACGAGTATCATGCAATGAAAGGAGAAAATAAGTTAGAAAAAGTAGAATAAGATAGTATGAGCTACGTACGCACGTTGACATGTGAAGCAGGAGAAGAGAAGACACAGTTTTTGAAAATATCAATTTTCCGTAGTGCTCGTTCGTTCACAAAAGTTGTATGATAGGCGAAATTGTAGCTCACTCACGGAGTTACAGCACAACATGCACAATGCAGTGGGAAGGCTCTACGTGAACATTATATTGTCATTGCCATTGCTATTGCAGTCATTGATTGTTATCTGGCCATTATAGTAGTTGACATGAAGGGAAATAAATTATGCTAAAGTGACAGGAGACATATTCACTTAAAATTGTTGGTTGGTGGAACAAGGAAGAAAGTAAAAAGTGGAGACTTATATCGAAGATTGCATTCTATTTTATCTGCGCATACTCAAGCGAAAATAGCATTTCGTATTTTGTTGTACTCTAGCAAGAGCGAGAGGCACACACAGAGTGAGTGAAGTGAATGCATGCACACAATATAATAATAAAAAGCATACATAATTCGTAGCCACGAAAGAAACGTGCACAGTAAAGCATGAAGTCGTTGAATGCAGAATAAGAAAGACTCTCTGTGAGAGTGAGTGTGATAAGAAGTGAGCTAGTTGAAATGACTGGTCTCAACTTGTGATATGTAAATTTTAAACTCTTTTTTAACATTTTTCTTTGAAAAAGGCTGATATTTCTAACACAATTTATTCGTTTGGGTCTTCACATGATTATATCGCGGCGCGCCGGCAACAAATATGCTCTTCCTTTTTATACCCCTTTTTCCACTTTTTTTACTACAACAGCCTCAAAAATATAACACATTCCTTGCAAATTTCACAAATTTGATGACGATTTAATCTATTTGGCAACGGTGAAAATGTACTACAATTACTCTTTAAGAGGTACGTGGAGCGCTGAATCGCGGGGTTTCATTCCCTTCTTTCTTGCACACTTTGTGTACGTTGTGAAGAGCGGAGAGAGAGAGGCGGATACCAATATTGCATAAAATATCCATTTAAATTATGACTTAGGAAAAACACCTTAATAAATGCTCTCGCCACACCACACGGTATTAGATAGGAGAACCAGAGGCAAAAAGCAGCCAGGCATCCAGCCCCATCAGTGCTGAACTCCCCTTCCCTTATTATTTGTATTTACTGGCTGAGCCGGAAAAGAATTTCCTTTAAAAATAATATTGTTGAAAAGAATGGGGAATCATTATCATAACTATTATTATTTTGATGATGACGATGGCGAGGTAGTGATAATTACGGTATGATATTATACATACATGTCAGATTCTGATTCTAGACTGGTAGTTATGCACTTATGCTGCTTACCATGCATTTCGGAACTCTCCTGATGAATGCTGTGGGATCAGTCATCCAAAAAAACAAAGTGAATGCTGATGATGACGATGACGATGGATTTGAGTTTGAGCCGGCCGGCAGCAGGGAAACGCACAATGCCATTTCATTATTGCTCCGCTGCTAGTCAAAGCCATGGGGAATGAAAAAGTGAGAATTCAAACGAAACGACAACCAACCACTCAGTCCGCACTCTCCCTCCGTGTGCATGGATGAATTCAGATTGAGATTCCGAGTGAAATGGCCGTTGTTGTTGTTGTGCAAAGTCGAATTCTACTTTGTCATCAGAAACGCTTGAAAATTTTTATTTTTTTGCTTCACAAATAGACAGGAATGTATACACATATTTGCACACGGGAAATGTGACCATGCGAAATAACGAAGGAATGTGGCTTAGCTTTGCTACAATTTAATCTGGCTTTCCCACCCTGGTTTGGATGCACTGCATCGGTTGCATGGATTATCGTTTCCACGAAAATCGCGTAGTAGCAGCGGGGCGTGATCGATTCCTTCGTTGGAAGTCCCCTTTTCAGCGATTTTAAATTATCTTGGGATTACGTTACATTTGTAGAATCGAGTGTGAATGCGCTCCGCTTATTTAACGACATCATTTTCTTGATGTCGAATGGAAAGCGCTGTACATCCTCCTGTTGACAAATTTAGTAGTTTGAGTTGAACCGTACGAAAAGTAAATATTTTCTTACTAGAAGACAATCATTTGTCAATTCAAGAAGAGACTTGCGTCCTCGTAATACCTTGTCTTTTTTCCCTCACTCGCTCCTCGTCGAGATGTGTAAGCGGAGTGAGTAAGTGGCATAACAGTAACAACTTTAAAGAGATGTCGATGTCAGTAAGAAAAACAACATTGCGACTGCAACTAATGTGCATCGCTAATACGAAAACATCATTCTCCTCATTGGTGTCATCATCAGTACCATTCAAGTTCATAGCGATGTGATGTGAAAGACGCAAGAGTCTCTCTCTTTCTCTTCTCTTATTTTTCGATCATCTCTGCCTTAGCAGAAATCGAACGCGTTTACATGCATAACACTCTGATACTTACTTACTAATAATAACATTGTACATTTACGCACGAATCGTGAAGAAGATGATGAGAATGGACTGATGACGGCATTATGCATATGAGTTGGGGTGTATCATACAATGAACGACCGTCACCATCACCATCATCTCATCACAATTGATGTTCACTTCTTTCCAACTTGGGTTGTTACTGATACCTACACAAACATTACACTCAAATATACTGCGGAGAGGAGCAATCCTGGTGCAGATGCTCACTCACAAAGTGAATAGCTAGCTCAAACTCAACTTGTGTTCCGCGCCGGATGTTTAATGGATCTGGTTATGGTACTCAAAGAAGAAAAAGTAGACATCTTGCCTTTATGGCTTATTTCTTCCACAGGCTACTAGTTTAGAACAAAGAT
>VYYJ01001978.1:0-25042 GCA_021029165.1 Cyphoderus albinus
TCCACAGCGTCAAGGTCACCTCAACTCCCAAAAATGAATTATTGGTGGACTGACTGGATGGATGCAACGCGTCTTTCACGTGGATGAAGTGAACGTCCATTTACAAAATCAGACTTTGACAAAACATACAAATTCAGAACTCAAGCTCAAACTTTTATGCTGCTGCTGCACCCAAAGACAAAACTCTATTCCCATTCCAGCTCTTTCTTTTTTTCTCTCCTTTACTGATTACTATACACATTATTAGTACTGATTATTACTCCAACAGCGAGTAGAGTAACACTCGCGCTCAATTCTTTTCTTATCCGTGTCTACAAATAACAATGATTTGATAGGATTTCCAGCGTTTCCAGTCGAAAGGATAATTTCACCGAATCCATGATGATTATCTTCATTGTGCCTCTTTCTTTGTAACTTGTAAGAAGTAACTAATGATAAGTTCATTTTCTTTTCTTTCGGGATGGATACGTGTAGTATACAAAACACATCGCACTCTACACCGTACCGCAACATCCTACATAACTTTTATTATGTTGCATGATTTGATGAGATGATGAGGATACGATGCGTGGAAATATTGAAAGTAAAAAAATATTTTAGATTCGCATTGTTCTCCCAAAAAAAATAATGTATGTGCATTATTTATTTGTTATATTATATTATATTGTGCTTTGTGTATCGCATCACTTTCAACAATTTCGTAGTAACGTGAAATTACAATACGATGAGCTTATGAGTAAGTACATAGTATAGTCAAGTCAGAGCCAGGTCAATCAAGTTATATACATACACGTTCCACATGTACATTACGTCATGGAAGAAAACAATACTAGAAAACACCAGTCTCAGAGTGTGACTGGCTGACTGGAAAAGGAAACGTCTTCGAAATAGAATTTTTCTCTTTTTTATCCCGATTGTGAATGCAGAAAACGTACAGAAGAATAAGAATGGAAATAATGAAAGACGGACGGACGAGCGCAAATTTTCTTTTCTTTCTGTTTTATCTTATTTCTGCTTTGATGCATTTACTACTTACGTTTGTTGATCATCTCATCTCTGTCTATCGTAACACATGTAACGTAACGTACGTAATGATGATGGTCAGGTCAACCACAAAAAAAGCGGTGGGGGTTACTTGTTTTTTTGGTTGTTTGTGGCTCTGCTTCACTCAGACTCACTCACTCCATCCAACTTTAATACGAACTCCATGGATCGTTGCATTTTGTAGGTCGTGTTGTGGGCCGTGGGTAAATAAAGGCCCATTTATTTTATTTTATTCGCTTATGTACTTTACTTACTGCTTGAGGGACTGATTGCAAATACATGTTTATTTCTGCGTTTACATACATCAAATTGCGAAGGTTTGCAAAAAACGCTTTTCTTCTTCTTCTCTATCACAAAATCGTTTGGCTTGACTTCTCTTGACACAGAACAGACTGAAAGATCCAAGTTGTGCCAGCCAACCAATGGAAGCATCGAATTATTAACTTAATGGAAGAAGTTTAGGCTCATTTTGTGGCTGGATGTTATATTTAGTTGATGTTGTGTGTTCACTCACAATAAAAAAAGCAATTTTCGCCCAAGAAAGACGAAGCCAAAACCCTGGTTTTGAGTGACAGCCCCTGACATTATAAGTCCATAGCCCACACAATTGCATAAGAAATTCCGCAACGCACCGTGCGGTGGCAAAAGAGTTGCGGTGTTCTCTAGAAAATAGAAGGCTAAGCCACCTACATACATTTTCACTTGTCAACTTTTATCGACATTCACGAAATAACAGTGGCCAGTTTTGTTTTGCCCATCGGTCAAGTCATGCTCATGCATTACTATCCAAATATTGAAATTAAAGGCGTTCTTTTCGTTGCTCTGTTATTACATTTAAAAAAGGAGAGGACTATAGAGGACCTCATATTTTTCCTGACATTCCATTCTATTTCTATCATTGCGTCAATGTTGCCCACAAGAAAAATAGTCACTCACTCGAATCCCTTCCTCAGCCAGCTCCGTTCCGGGACCGGTACCTTTTTACTTCATGGTGGCGATTGGCGATCCATTGTAGTAATGTTAATGGGTAAATGGTAACATGTGGGAAATGTGGTGGCGTTTTGCGGTACCGTGGTCTTCTTGTAATATACATAACATAACAACAACGTAGCAAACAGACCTTGCAACAAAAATTTCTTTGGAGGACTAAGTTGCAATTTTAGTTCTTTTAGTCAGTTCTCTTTTCAGCGTTTTGGGATAAATTGTGAAATAATAAATGCAGCGGATATTAGCCCTATTACTAAACACTTACACGGTACACAAAGAGAAAAATGTGGTCACAATATGGAGGTTTTACCTACATCCTTAGTAAGTCCCACACTGCAAAGCTTTTCACTCTTTGACTGTAGCCTCTACGTTATTCATTATTCATACAAGAAAGGCAATGGCAAACGCTACTGCTGCTGCATTTGTTGTGTCGTTCTGCTCTCTTATATTCCGCTTGTTTTGTCGCGAAAAATATTTTCCCCAGTTTCTATTTCTATTGCCCTGTATTTGTTTCACTGGGTTGCCAGAAAAATCTATAAAGTGGAAGTGGGCACGTTTATTTGAGTAGAGTGAGTGGAGGAAGCCATTTTCTTTCTTTATGTGTGTGTCCACATTATTACCATTACCACACAAACATACTAGTACAAACATAGTTTTCTTCTATATGTATCTGTTTTGTTTTCCTTTTCTTCTTTCCACTATGCTTTATGACTTGTTCATTTCATTATTAGTGAACCGGGACACAGAGAAACAGCGAGTCAAAAGGAATGACATGGTGCGGTGTCGTCCTGTACAATGTAAATGTGGAGGAAGGAGAGACGATGACGATAACGGTGGCATTGCTGTTTCCTATTTGCTGCATAAACTTAGGTAGGTAGCATAAGAAGAACCATCAGAACAGCCACAACAACGCCAGGGCAGCCAGCAGGACGTCTCTTCGTCGTGCCATTTTTTGAGGTGATGGCGATGAAATGAAGGTACGAGAGAGAAAAAATCTTTGTCTTGACTCTTCTAGTCAAGTTACGAAATGAAATAAAAAAGGTTGTGATCAGGTTGCAGACCACATATCAGATCGACTAACCGCAACAAACGGCACAACTAAAACACGAAATAATCTGCAATCCCTTAATGTTGCCCAAACATTATTTTCCCAGACCGAATCAGCAAAATCTCGTAACAAAAATCATAATCTGTCCTTCACGAATCCGATGTCGCTGCGTTTGTCGTTTTTCTAGACTATTCGATACTGATGGAACAATAACCGTAGACAGCACACATGGTGCACGTGTGGTTCATGATGGAAATGAAAGAAAAAATTCCGTGTTGCAGAATTGTTTATTTAGAAGACTTACCTCTTCATTGATGAAATGTCCTCATGACATGACATGCTCCAATTTCACTCACTTCGTAAGTGTGCCTTGTTTTAGGAGCAGGTGTGGTATTCCAAAGGAAAGAATTAATGACCGTTACTCGTTTCTTTTCTACTGGCAACTGGGAAAATGATGAACTCTGCAATCAATACGAAAGATAAAAAAGAAACGTTAAAAAATATCCACATTTTTACAAATAATAATTATTATAACGAGGCGAACATTAACCATTAAAGTGGTCCATTAATTATTATTCTAGTGTAGATTAGTTTTAGGAGTGGGCGCAGGTGCTGCTTTTGGCGCAAGATTTTTTTCATTTGTACGGTTAGATGAACAAATAATAATAATAATAAAGATAATGAACAATGACAATAATGGATGAACTTGTCGAAGACCTATAATTATCAGTTAGTTACAGGTCGCAAGACACAGTTCGGCTAGTGTTGCATTGCAGAGCAAGATAAAGTAACTGTGAGGAATCATGTCACACAACATTAGTACGTCACGTAACAATACAATTATAATTTAAGGGTGAGGACACGCGTAAACTAAATTTACGAGTGACTTTCAATTATATGCATATTATATTGCTGCATATTACGTCGAACCAAGCAGTCTACAAGAGTAAGATAACGAAAGCCATTCCATACTCATTAGTGAGTACTCAAAATATTCTTCAAATGACATTCGTTCAAACGAGTAGTACACTTCTCGGTTATCATCAGTTTCATTTTTTCCAGACAGGCAGGAAAAGGTCATGTCATTTACTTGCATCATTGAAATGAAAAGTGCGCAAAAGAAGAAGTCGTTAAGTTAATTCTGAACAGAGTTGAGAGAATCAGTGTCGTATAAGTAAGAAGCAGCTGCAACTGATAAGAAACACGAATTTGTTGAAGAAGATCGCAAATTGCAGGTAAGCAAACAGAACAGATAAAAGGATTGAAAAATGTCGAGATCGACGAAAAAATGAGAATGAGAAGGATGGCCGATCTGAAATGAGCATTAGTTAGGAAACGGAGGTTAATCTCACCCACCGAGGAGAATTACTTCGTATGTGTGAATGACATTGACAGTGCCATTGCTTTGATTAAGTGGTGATGCTGATGTGATACTGTTATGAAGATGAGATGATTCCATCAGGTTAAATCACTCAACGCCTCATCATCAACATAATATTATTATTAGTAGCCATTCCATTTGTTTAAAAAATCCTTACTTAATCAATACCTTTTCTTGGGAATATTTTATTATGCGCATTCATTACTATGCGCTTCACTTAATCATGATAATGATTATTATAATAACGCGATGATGGCGCAACGAGCAAAATGGTCGTGATTGATGATCATTGTGAAGCAATCACATTCAGCCCTTTTAAGAAAGAAGGAGCTGAGTGAGAATGAGAAAATGAAAAATGTATCCCAAGGAAAGGATTGTCTTTGCTTCCCCCAGTATTGATCTTCGTGTCCCTTAATTTTTTAGCAAGGTTATTGCAGTACACACTTACATACAGCAACAACTAACAGACATCGAATCGAGGATCACCTATTTTTCCATTTTTACCTTTGCAGTTGACGCAGTCGCCGCAAGTCACAGTAACAAACTTTTCTTGTCTAGGGTTTCATTGTATTGTTTGTTAGTGATGTGATGCGTAATCGATTTGAATCAATACCCTCAGAAGAGAAGAGCACGTTCGTTCCGTTGCCTTTCTGTGGCCCGAAACCTGAGTAGGTAATGTAATGGCGTTATTGTGTTTACGTTTGCCATAAATTTAATGTCATTGCAGTATGTAGTAGTCGATGTCGAGCCGACCGAAGGTTCACATTGCATTGCAATATGTAATAATAGCACAAAAGTCGATAATGCCTTTTTATTCTCTCTCTCTCTCTTGAATATTGAATATTATTTTTTATTTACGAAGGATCAAGATTGTTCTTGTAAATAACTAACTGTAACTGTAGTATATAGTCAGATACCTATTTACTTGCATTGATTTTAGTGGGGAAGCAAATTCCAATTCTTTTTTTATTCCTTGTTCATTTCGCTTTTTATGGGAGTCTTGAATCTTGAAACTCATCCATAAATATATTTTTTCGCCAAACAGATCAAAATCAAATCTCCTACATGATGACGATGATGATGATGGAGCAAAGAGAGAAGGGGATAAAAATCCTTTACCTGGATGGATGGCGCATGAAAGATTGCACATGTTCAATATCCATTCAAGCAATAAAAAATACAAAGTAAAAATTAAATGAATTTGTGTCCATGAATCTTTCTTTAGATACTGACTGTTCTGAGTGAAATATGAGCTACTGATTCTTGAGCTCCTGCCAATCACTATCCAATAAATCCCACAAATAGATCAATCCTCACGTCTTTGGAATTGCTCTAAGTACATAGTACACACAGACACTGTTTGATTTATGGTGTACTGTTGCTGTACCGGATTACTTATTATTCCAGCTTCTCCATCCAAGCTCATATAATATCATTACCAAAATCAAAATTTATACAATACGGCGAAAAATTGTGAAATATTAAGTAAATACATAGAGACTTGTTCAATTTTAACGGATCCTTGCTCATACTTTTTTTTTGTCGAGAAACAGTAAAAAAAGCTTGTCTTGTGCAATTATTATTTCTCGCCTGCTGGCATCATCATCATCATCCACACCATTCGAGCAGAATTCCAGGATGCAATAAAATAAAAAATATCTAATAACCAATTTACATTTTACTACTTATGAAAAATCTGTTTTTAACGCATGATTCGCACCTTAACTTAAAAACTTGAGCGATTATTAACAATAATAATGAAACTTTTTCTGACTCATGAATCCTGTACCTCACAAAATGGCATAGAAAAATCTCAGTCTTTTCCGCGTGTATTGCCAATTTTAATTGTTAACGCTTTACTGGAATATAAAATGGAAAACTAAAAATAAGTTATTACAGCCACAGCCTGAACCTGGCATGACTGGCAAGTCTAGCCTTCTCTTGTGCAACATCATGTAACACTAACATTTATTCTAAGTTAGTATTAATATTCACTCAACTCAAGAGGCTGGAATCTGCATAATCATCATCATAGAATCATCATTAACTTCACAAATCATTTCATGATGATTATTTATGGTTCAAGAATCAAGAAAGAGCCAGTTTACTGTAGTGGACTAACTTGTAACTACCTACCAGCTTGTAACACACAACATCCCATCTATTAGCGAGCTACTTAGAAATCTATTTAGATTCTGATGTTCACGGTGACTGTGACCCATGTTCATGTATGTATATAATGCAATATAATGAAGGCAAAACTTGTTTCTACCAACCAAACCAAAGTGAACGCTAACTAAAAGGAAACGCCAACGCCAAAAAATAATTTAATAAAAAAGACGGTGGGTACAAAATTGTTTTCTGCTCACTTCAGACTTCACTTTACCTTAGTTATGAAATTAGCACCTTCCCTTCCTTCCCATGCAGCATGCATATTAAATTAACTCATACTTAACTAAACTAATCACTTTTACAGAACAGTAACATTTTGTTTTGTTTGTTCCGACTGCAAATAGTCAAACACTATTAAAAGATTTTTTTACACAATAAAATGACTTGTGTGTGCGCTTGACGTGGTGATTTATTCTTTGAAGGGGAATCGTGTGTTGGTGGTTACTTACTAACTTCTACATGTTTCTGTAGTACCTGTCTGTTCAAGATGCAAGAGTGAACTTGAGTTGACCTTGAGAAATGCGAGAGGAATCCAAGTTCATAACCAAGCACACACATCAAAAATTATTGCACATCACCGTCTGTCTGCTACATCCACATCCACCTCCATTCTTTCATTTTTACATTTTATTGCTACCTGCCTCACCATTCTTCTTATTTTTCGCAACCATTTCATGACCATCATCATTATCATTGCAAATCGCAAAATAATCGTACATACATATTTAAGGGTTATTTAGCTAAAGATATTAACAGCAAGTAACTAACATTGTTACCTTATTTTTCTTACAAAATAAATGATTTTGGTTAAGCGGTAGTGCTAACGCCTAATTAATCAGTTTGTGTGGAATGTCAAAGAAAAAATGAGTTTTTCAAATGAAACAAAAGCGGAAGGAACAGGAGCAAGATTATTTATTACCAAGAGTCGTAAAAAATTGAGGACTTGTGTTGAGTTCATAATAAAGTCATGGGTAGTTATGTAAATTGGGCACATCATCAAACCTATGTTAACATTACATTTTGTAATGCAATGAATGACGCATTTCATTCTTACCTTATAAGGAATATCGAGTTTTTTCAGACATTGAGACATGAAGCCAATCAATAATGGACCATAATAATATTTCATCTTGTCCCATTCGCATAATGATTGTTTGATTATTCCTTTTTTGTGTGAAAATTCGCAAGTGCAAAATAAATGGCAACGTTTATTTTTTTATAGTTGCGTTTAATTCTCTGCTTCTCGTGTCGCGAAAAAAGTTTAGTCAACAAATGATATGACATGACATGAAGACATGACAGGTGTAACATTTCTTTCTTTCTTCACTGTGTAGGTGGTTGTGGTTATGATCTTTTCTTCTTGGCAATGGCCATGTAATACAGCATGGATCAACAGAAGTCGTTTGTTTCTACTGTAGTAATCGTCACTTTTGTTTCGTGTAGAGAAAAATTAGCACACATCACAACACAATCTCTCCATAAAAAGCTAGCCCAGATTGTGCAAAGCTTTTTCAGTTGACAATGTCAAGTGAATAAGGAATAAAATGGAGTTGTTAATCAAACAAAAATTGCCTTTAAAAAATGTTTTCATGAGCTAGAAGAGCCACTGTGCTGTACAAACATGGACCGTTTTGACACTTACCTGTGCACTAGAATTAAATTGGTTTATTTATTTTATGTAGCATGACCAATTTTTTCCAACTTCCCATGTATTCACTGCCTTGCCTGAGTATGCGTAAAAATATTCACGCTGTGGCTGTAGCTACAAACAGTAGTGCAAGATTAAAAGATTATTCATGCGTGGAAAAAACAACTTTAAATAATTGCTAATATCAGCCACTGGAACTGGAACAATCCCCTTTCTGATGCTCTACTAACATCGAAAAAAATTTACGCCTGATTTTCTGCATCCAAAGAGCCTGAAGCAAATCAAAGGAAAAAGCTAACAAAATAAGTGAACTGAATAATTCCAAAATGCTCACAAGAGAAAGAATGGATTTTGCTCTTGTGATGCCGAGCCGTATCTACAGAACGAATCAATCCGGATTTAAAAAATGAAAAATAGAATGAACCCACGTAAATAACAACTACGTAGGTATGTAACATGCCCACCACTTGTTTCAGTAAATTACAAACGGAAACAATTTGCATGTTTTAGAGATGTCAGTTGAAAAGTGATCATCGGAGAGTGAACAGAGCTAGGCTAGGATTAAGGAAAAAATTGAAAGCAAGTGGAGCATCCATCCACCACACACTGCTGTCAACAACTCTACCGCGTCGAATTTCTGCATTTTGAACACGGATGCTGTATCACAGCCGGATACAGCAGCGCAGAAAGAAACCATTTTCATTTCATTTTCAATTTGATTTCATCAAACCGAAACACTTCTAGCTAGCGGAGAAGAGGAGCAAAAGAAAAAGGTGACTTTTAATTCCGAGCTAGCAAAATGAAATGCTCAAGTTAAAAACAAAACAGATTCTCAACTCTTCTTTCTAGAAGATTCCGAATTAAGCGGAGAATGAATTATAAAAGATGCCTTTGGCTTCTCGCCTGCTCGACTAATGCCATCGCATGCTCAACTCAGTCACTGCTCATGCTGACGTTCTGCTGTTTTGCCAGGTTGCGAAGTAAACAAAAGAAAACAAAAGCAAAGAATTAATTATTGTTGAAAGGGAATCTAATCTTTTAACACTCTTCCACACACACATGCACTGACATAACATCACATTGCTTTCGCTTTAACCTCGCTCCATTCATTTGACAAAATCTCACAGTCTCTTTTATTGGAGCACTCTAAACAAAAAGAGGAAAACTTTGCTACGCATTTTTTTCTTTTTCATTTCACCATAATGATGGACCAAAAGCAGACAAGAAAAAACCTCAACAAACATAAAAATGAAAGGAAGGAAAAGAAGCAAAAAACACAGAATGAACGATAATAACAGAACATGCAGATCTGAAGACAAGAAAAGAAGAAAGAAAAAATGTAAAAGTCAAACCGCTTTTTTTCGTGCGGCTTAAGTAGAAGAGAGAAAATAAATGACACTTTTAGAATGAGTCTGAGGAATCTCAAGAAAAAATGCATCGTATCATGATGATGATTCTTCCTCCTTCCATCATCAACTTTTTCCCCTATACAAATTTTCTCGTGCAGGCAGGCAGACAGACAAAGTTGAAGTTGAGTTTTAGTTTTTAAAAAATGAGAGAAAAGAAAGAGAAAAAAGTGTTTACGAGTAATGTTTCGCAAAGTGTGTTTTGTAAATTGTCATTGGATTCACGATCCTCATCGTCATCATCATATCAAAAATGGTACGTAACATCATAACACTAAAGTGTAAAGCTTTGCCAATCTAGAGTGGCACTGGCTCATCAACTTTAACGCACAATCCGCACACTGGAGCTACCTCAAAGATGTCTACTATGAAGTAAAATGTAAAGCACATTAAACTAAATATTTTTTTTTCTGTATCATGACTATGACTCATGACAGAAGTTGTAGTTTTGCGGCTGTGGTATAGTAGCGGCTTAGATGGTGGGTGGATGGAGATGAGGCTTTTCGTCGTAAAATGAGAAAGAAAAGTTTTCTTAACTTCGCCTCTCTCTCTCTCTGAACACTCTGGAGAGAGAAAAAAGTTTTATTCAAAGGGCACCACCAGCACCGTTTTCTTCAGCTTGTGGTGTCATCATTATCAGTCATCTCATCAACATCAAGATCACAGTGCTCTTTGTCTTTGTCTTAGTCATCTCATCATGAATGAATGAATCAAGAGTGGAAAAAAATTCTTCCGCTTCTTCGTGCAGCTGAAAAATTCTAGAGCAAGCAAGTGACATAAGACAAAGTGGGCAAAGACAAGCACACATGTGCTTTCTAGATGGACACGGCGTATATTTATCTTTTTGATTCCACTAATCTTTTTTGTGTGAAGTGAAGTGAAGTCGTTGCGTTGTTGTTTTGATCATGTTCATTTTGTTAGCTTAGGTCGACTGCGGCTCTATGCAAGACAAAAGACAAGTTCATGCGACGCCGAGTGCCGAGGTCGATTCAATTGGGAATAAAAAAATGGATTGCGTAAGAACTCAATTAGAAAAGAGCCGGAATAGACTGAAGTGAAAGTAAATGAAGGAAAGTTTTTGGAAGTACCTTTTAAATAAAAGTTCCCGTTAAGAAGGCGAGCGCTACTGTTTTTTACCACACAAAGGATTTAGTGAGGATTTTGAGGAAAAAGGGGATATTTTTAAAGGAGAGAAAAATAAGTATTTAATATGATAAACACAAAGGAAAAAGGTTATTTTTATGTAATGTTTAACTTTAGTTTGCTTGACTAGTCTAGCGTTTCATCTTTTCTTCTGCCCTTCCCTTTTTAATAAGTATTTAATATGATAAACACAAAGGGAAAAGGTTATTTTTATGTAATGTTTAACTTTAGTTTGCTTGACTAGTCTAGCGTTTCATCTTTTCTTCTGCCCTTCCCTTTTTCAAGACAAACCTTTCCCTTCTCATGTCTGGAAAGAGAAAAGAAAAGAGCGTCTTTTAACATTCTCTCTATTCATAGAAATAAATGAAAAATGTTTGCAAAGGAAGGAAAGAGAAAAGTGTCTGAAAGCTGGAAACAGGTTGGTGTGGCGGGCGAGAGTAGAGAGAAAAAGTAAATTACTAGGCAATTGACACGAACAATTACTGGAGTTGACAAGTCTTTACCTACAAATCCTGTTTAGTTAGGACAGAAGTAGGGAGAGAAACAGAGTTGCATAATATTATTATATAAACTGGTGGAGTCTGAATTATATTATAATGCTGTGAGATGTGATGTGATTCTATTGCTAAATTCTATTATTTCCTTCCAAGTGAATAGAGGCGAGTTGAAAAATGAGTAGGCAGCCGAGCAGACGGCTTTCGAATGAAATACAAACCCAGTTTTACTTTTTCTTTCAAGTGATGTTGACGGTGCACAACACGACTTTGTGCGAAAACTTTCTCTTCGTGGTAAAATGAATCACTTTTCCTAGGAGTTGCTAGAAGAGTTAGAAGAGATTCTTTGCAGAAATCAGCACACTTGCCGCAACACGAACAAACACGACGATGTAAATGTACATGTGTAATACTGCTTCAACTTCAATGCTTTCACATTACCTCACTCACTCTACATGACTTGAGTCGTCCTTGGTTCACATTTCTTTCCGTGATAAATAACCATTGTTTGTATGTACCTGGTCCGCGTTTCAATTTTCAACGCATGAAAGAGAAACAAATTAATGGCACCTGCTCTCCAGGACCAACGTGTAGTACTGCACTTCACTTTGCAACGGACAGAAGAAACGTTTCATTTTGTTAGAAAACAAAATCAAATAATAAATATGCAAATTGTATTTATTCTGTAGTGGAGTTTGGCATCGTTGACCTCGTTGAAATTAGGCCCGTAATAATAATCATCATAACAGCCGTGGTTAATAATGTAATGTAATACAATGAACACGTTTCTCTTCTATTGCGGTGTCGTGCGACATTTGGTCCTTGGTCAATGCAAAAAAGCAAATGCCGAGCGCTTTAACTTTAGCCCGCAATAGAAATTATTTTCCTTTATCCTCCTCCTAACTAAGGTAATTGTAATCGATTGTCCCATGAAATCATACTGTCGCAGATGGACACGGTGTGACCGTTGTTAATAATCTCGGGCGAAAAGTGCGGATTTGGCGAAAACCTTTTCTGACCTTTTTATTGGAGAAAATTTGGAAAGTACCTAGAGTGGAGGGAAACAGACTGAGATTGAGAAAGCCACTGCATCAAGTCTTATCAATTGCCATTATATTCTAATGTATTGTACTATTTGCCGTGCCGCATTGAATTGGATGCTACCATTTCACTAACTTGACTTGAGCCACAACCTGACTCGCCAGTGAATTTCATGCACCCTTCTCTGTCATTCACCATTCGGATTGAGCATAACCAACAAAATTCACGTCACCTGGTAGCCCACAAACAATAAATTTTCTTCTTCTCTCAAGATTATTTTCCCAAACTTCACCTCCCAACAGCGTCTTTTTGAATAACATACAAAAGCATTTAATATTTCAGACACGACACATTTTCACTGTGACTTGGCACGCACCACGCTATTATCACATGGATAATGTGACGCTTAACTTGATCGTGATGAAATTTTCTCAGATGACGGCTGACTCGTTGACTTCTCGCTCTTTCATAGCCTTAGAATGGAAGCATTTCAGAATAAAGAGAGAAAGGGAAAGTGAGACAGACGGAAAGGAAATGGAACGACACATCTCCTCTTTGGATTTTCGATTTGTGCTCTGCATCCACTCCACACTCGAACACAACAGAGAGACGGAAAAGTTGAATCGGCTCATTCACTCGCATAATAACAATCTTTTCATCTTATCTGCTTTACCTTGTCTCCTCATCAATCTGACTCAAGTCAAGTGAAAGAACGGCTGATAATAAATTGCCTTCTCTCTTTGACTGATTGAGAGTGAAAATGTAAACAGACGAATGCACACTTTAATAATAATAAAACTGGCTAGAAGAGGATGCATGGATGAGAGGTGTTTCAGAGTTTTGGAGCAGAGAGGAAAATGAATGAGGTGCGTGTGTGTATGTGAGGGTGGTGGAGGTGGAGGTAGTGAAAATCTACTCCGGATAGTTAGTAGCGACTCGTTGATGTGATGGACATCAGATTGATGAACTTGGTTAGAACTAAGCCGCATTTTGCTAATGGACGAGAAAAAAATCATTGTTGAGTGGAGTTGATTTGAGAGTACATTATTAGCAGTCTTCCGTTTAATATTCAACAATGAGTGTCGACTCCTCCTGGTCCTGGTTCTTTCTTTCGAAACTAAAATCCATGTATGTAAGATACATGGCATTCATCCATTTTCGCAACGCTCCTTTCTCTTCTCATTTGCACTGCCGAATTTCCAAAAAAAGGATAATAATGTGGAGATGGGATAAAATAGCACACTCAACAGAAAAAAGTAATCGATCTTCTCTTTTCTCTACTAACCCTTTTCTGTTCAGCTGAGTGAGGAGGCAGAGTTTTAGAGGCATAGGCAGGCGACTCTGTTATTGTGTGTGTGTGAAAAAATTGAGTCATGCAAAAAGCAAGCCCATTATTACAGAGAACATGAATTGATGATGATAATGGTGACTGAGAAGACATGGACTGTAATCCCTTAGACAAAATCATCTTGCATTAATTTCGCATCTCAAGCAAAGCTTCCTTTCCTCGCTCACAACATGAGCATATTTTGTGTACTCACTCACCCACTCCAAATCACGTAAGTGTGCACACCTATCTAAAATCTTTAAAAAGTGGATACAGCGTTTTTAGTGTGTGAAGAAGTAAAAAGAAAAGGATGAAAACACTTCACGATAATAACAGCAATAATAGCGTGTGTCAAGCATTACGCTATTTAACACCTACAAAAAACTACCATCACTAGCGTCATTAATGGGCCAGTAATAATCCTTCCTTTAAAAAATAATACGCGACTGTCACTTGCCACTTTACCTTGGGTGGAAGTTGGTAACTACTTAAACGCTATTGCTACTGGCTATTATATGTACCTAATATGCACGTGGTTATGTTACATTAATATTTTATGTCCAACAAACAATAATTGAATGAATTCATGGTTTCTCATCTCACTTGTCCTGTCTTGTCTGGTCTCTGCACCATATTGTAAGATGTAACGTGTCGCGAGTTTCATTTCTTTCATTCAACTCATTCATTTTTTTTGTCACCTTACAATTTTGTTTTACATTCACAGCTTGATAAATTATAAAAAAGGTCTGGTTGGTTATCCGTGAATTTGAGTGACGTTAAGTGACAAATGAATCACATGACTCGGGCGCATGCATTAAACTGTACATTATTAGCAAGGTGGCCCTTACCTACTTAATAAGCCACTTGGCAGTAAAATTGTAATAAGATTTTTTATTTTTAGACTTCTAACGACCAAAGCTGTGGCTGTGCTGTGTGACCATGCATTGATCACGCTTATTTATTTGTGTATTATTGAATCCATTACCGTGAACTAATGTCATTACTAGGCACGCATGACGCTACGCCACGCTGTACTTATTTCAGTAAGTAAAGTAATGTGATTATGTACTTTTATTTTTAAAGGCGATTAGCAATAGAACAGCATGAGCAAAAATGACGCTCGTTTATTTCATCTTTAGTACAATAACTGACGATCGACCGACCCCTAAGTGAATAGACATTGCCTGCTGGATCATTGGTTATTAACAATGAGAAATTATTTACTAATTTTTAAAAATAGATTCAACTTTGATGCTCTTTGTTCACTAAATTGGTGGGCTGCTGAATGCAAAAACTAATTTTTCAAGGTTATTAGGTGATTCGTTATTTATTATTACTATTAAATTATTATCATCATCATGGATAGGCTGAAACGGATGACGCGTCTCACAAAAGGAAATTGAATGGCTCATTATGACAACATACAAAATGAAGCGTCTTCGATACACTTGTGTACAATGAACTGAACAATAACGTTTTTTGTATAGAGCAAACAAGCTGGGTCGACTCACTAGACCGAATAAAATTAAGCGATGATATGTTGTTTGTCCCTAGGTTTAAAGTTAACGATGAATGGCTTTCAGTGTGGCGGTAATCATTTTTAAGCGGTCGGCGTCACAAACCAAATGATGCCTTTATTATTCAAATTGTGTATTGATCGTATTGACAACATTGTGACACTTTTGAATAAAATTACTTTCCTCACTTCACTACTTTCGCCTCGCCGTTAGAATTTATAGCCTACAACAAAAGTAGAATTTCAGTAATAAAAATTTCGTTCATTTGTACATTCTCACCCATTCTCATACATAAAAAATAGTTCATCCACATCCAGCAGCCACCAAATTTATGCCTGACAGTCTGACGTCACTTGCCTTGGGTGGTGTAGCCATTTTAATAAATAACGCGTATTGATTGGGAAAATCATTAATTCCCTCGTGTTACTAAAATTGTCTAGTAAGTGCCCTCACTAAAATTAACAAGTTGAGCTGATCCAAGTAAAATTAAAAATGTAAACAAGTGAGTGATGCAAAATCACTCGGAAAACCTCCTTCCCTCCCACAACACAATACAATAGCATTTTTTGAAAGCATGAATTGATCTAGTTATGATGGTGTACTTACGATGCCTGACGAAACCGTAACCACTTTTAATAGGTACTTATAATAATAATTTGGCTTCCAGTGAAAATGAGTTTTCAAGTGGTGGTAATGAGTTGAGAATTCCTCAACTTGAGGAAGCGCCACCGACAAGACTTTTCTCCTCATATTCTCCACATATTTACATTAAATACATCCCGTGTCGTAGCTCAGCCTCAGCCAGCACACCATGAATTAAAATTAATGGGAAGAGCGAGAGAGAGTGAGAGAGAGGAGGGTATTAATTACTGTTTGGACCTTTTAATAACTTTGTATTGTTGCTTCGCTCTTATAATTACCTTTATTAAAATACCTACATAAGTCTCATGTTACGTTACGTTATCATATCAATGTGAATAGTCGACTGGCTAATGAAAGACGAGAAAATAGCAAGGAAAACAAAACATATTTTGAGAAAAACAAGTTTCGCTTACAGTTTCCTCCATTATTTACACTCGATGGGAGATAACAGAAAACACTGCAAAATATAAACAAATGCATATGTACGTATTTAGTGATGAAAATACGAAATTGAGAGAAAGAGAGAGAACGGAAGTAGCCCACTTCTCCATTTTCCCCGGAATCTGGACACAAATACGTGTTATTATTATTATTGCTATTGCTGTTATGTTGTGTTATGTGCGCATAGATTGCGAAATAACCAGAGGAGTAGGAAAAGAGAGGAGCAATGCTTTCCTTTATTCATTATCATTATTTTATTATATTACATCGTGGAGTGCACACAAAGTGAAGTGAAAGTAAAGTGAGGCTGTTTTCTCGAAATCGTTCTCTTCTCAAAGTATTCCATTCCATCCAATTCCAAGTGTAACATTCAAAGTACTTAATAGATATGCTTTATATAAAAAAGCTTCCTGGAAAAGAAGATTTCCCGTGGAGTGGCCGTAGTGTACGTATGTACTTAGAGAAAAAGCTTTTCCTCACTCCTTCACATTCACAATTTTTCCCAAAGTAAACAAAGCCTCAATTTTATCCCATTCCATTCCCAGTTCCCAGAGCCGAAATGAAACTTGAGCTGAAAAATGTAGCTTCCGCTGAATGAAAAATGAAATTCACAAACAAAGTATTTAAAGTGAGTCCATCCCTCATCAGTAAATACTATAAACGGATTTTGTTGCTTCGTTTGGGTGATAATACGATGTTTTGCTAAAATAGCTGCTTTTTAATCATTCTGTTATAAACTAGGCGAAAATCACAAAACTTTCTGCTTTAACTGCTCCACGAAAACGAAACAATGCTCATAAAAGCCACTCACTCGACTCCGTCCGGAATAATAATATGTTTAGCAATTAAATACCCATTTCGTCTTTGGTTGGGGTTGGGTCGAGTGGCCAACACAATGTAAACATCCAATTAGCTCAAAATATTTTAGACGAAAACAACCATTATTAAATGTGCCTATTTACTACTTGTTTTGCTAAAAAAAATGATTTCCTTTTTTCGGAATTAAATCAAAAGCGCCTCAAAAACTACCCCGTATCCCCTTAAAAATCAAATCCTCTTTACTTTCTCCAGCCAAAGTAATTCTGAGAACCAAGCAGTAGCCATTCATTTTACGCCACGCACTTTTTCCAGATATGTACACATAAATCACTACTTGACATGTCGACTGTTGTCAGCGATTTCCAAAGCTCTTGTCTATCTACGGATTATATTTTCATTTTCAAGAGTATTCTCGTAAAACAACGAGCTACTCACAGAAACGCATGACCTAATCTTAGTTGTGTTGTGAACCCGATCCCAGTTTTTTGCCAACTCTCCAAGTTTTCTCCAACAAGTAAAGTCATCATCATCTTTATTGACCCGTGAGCCTGAGCCATGAACATGAACCCATCCACTTCCCTTAGAAAGAAGCAATCGGTCTTTTTATTCACTCACTCACTTCAATCCCAAAGCCGAAAATAAAATCTTGGAATACAACGCAAAACGCACACATTCCATGCATCTTTAAAATGCTTCTCGTTCGTTCCAAATTCTCAATGTTAAGACAATATCGTGCATAATAGAGTAATGTTTGTGTGTACGTGTAGTAAGAAACGAGCTCGAAACTTTATACATACTATTAAACTTGCATGTTTATAAATGTATCATTTACAATTTCATACATCACATTCTTGTAGTAATCTTGCCTGCTGCTACTCAATTCGTTTCGCTTCATTGTTCAAGGAAAGGAAGCCATCAGATGAGAATCAGAAAACGATGATGTACCATGTACCAACTACTAACACAAAATTCCTTCTTGGCTTCGCTTTACTCTTGTTTTGCTCTGCTTCTCTCACTTCGTCATGGACAAACAAAATAGCAACGCACATATCACATGGACCACCAGCTGGTCAAATTTTATTACATCTACGTGGTAATTTTTCTAATAATTTCCTAGGCGTCTGCCTCTAGGAGAGGGCAATGGCAACGGCAAAGAAATATTTGCCAATGCTTTGCTCAAGAAGTCAGCAGCAAAAACGGCCCTTTTCCAACATCACCTATTTATTACGTGTGTTATTAGACATGTAGCATAACATTCCGAAACATAACAATACCAACACAAACGCCAGCCAGGGACTCCTACTAAAGAAGCAAAATGCTTTTTAATGCTCTACTCACGTTTCACGCAAGTGTGCAAAAATATAGTGTTTTGTTATGTTATTGTTATTATTATGTATGCCAGGATTTATAAACCGAACTGTGAGATTACGAAAAAAATAGAAGAAAAAGGAGATGAAAAATATGAATATTTAATACCGCTACAGAATGGAGTGAAGTACAAAATGGAAAAATGGTGCTTGTCATGTATCTCGTGTGTAATAATGTAACAGAGTAAAAATGTTGAATTCCAGACAGTTAGTATAAGAAAAACATTGTTTTGGCATTTTACAAATTTGTTTCTCATGTATTTTTTGCAGGTCAGAGCACTGGATGTAGAAGTCGCGTGAAAAAACAATGTCGTATAGCAAAAGTGTCTCCAGAAATAGCAGTTATCAAATTGCATTGGTGTCATGTATGTCATGTATTTTCATGAAATTTCACAGACGGTGACAACTTAAGAAGTATTCGAAGGAAGAAAATAATAAGGTTTTTGTGGAGGCAATAGGAAACAAAGTTAAATAAAATAAGACGAGAGAAAACTGAAACCCGAACTGAACTGAGTTTTGCAAAAGTGGGCAAAGAGAAATCATAAAAGATTCAGCTGGAAAACTTTGCCTTTACTTCGTTTTGTTTGACTTTTTTGTAAACTAGAGACCAAAAGTTTGCTTTTTGCACTGTTGCAATTTTNTTTGTTTGACTTTTTTGTAAACTAGAGACCAAAAGTTTGCTTTTTGCACTGTTGCAATTTTTTTGCTAGGGCTCCATTTCGTGTCTAAATAGGCATGATGATGTATGTGTGCATGTAGAATAAAACAACTTTTAGTACAAGCTTTCGTGGTTCGGTGGGTACCTACCTACAACCTCTTACTTTAGATGATAAGACACAGTCAACATTTATTCAGTTTTTTGCTTGATTTCTGTGTGCATGTGTGTGTGTGCAGCTTTGTTAAATCCTCAGAGGCATTACATTACATAAGCAGGGAGAGTCAGAAAGTCTCATTTCTCTGCTCAACGTAAACTGAACCAAGTGTTTTGGCTCGCTCGTGTCGGTCGTGACTAATAAACAACAATAGATGCACTTTACTATTTTTCTATATATAAACCGCCTCGCAAACTTTTATACATCACTACTTTCTTGGTTAATTCTTCTTATGACATAATATTTTTATAAATCCTCTCTTCTCCAACTTTCAGCATTACACATTAAAATTAAGCATCTCAAAGGTTTCGCTTTACTGCGCCGCCTTGTATTGTGGCCCAAACTTTTTGCAATGAGCTGAAACAATCTTAGTGAGTGAATGAGACAATTTCGTTCCGCTTGATTTCACCCTTTTGTAAAAAATGTGTTTTTTGCTTCTTAAAGGCCACGTGACGTTTTTCGTTTTTACTCGTTTATGCTATAATAAAATGGTGATAATTTCGTGTGAACGAGTAATGCTAGTGTAATGTTAGTGTTGCATACCTTAGTGTTAATGTGAATGTAGATAGGTAAAGTAATTGTGCCCACATTTTGTGTGGCAAAAGCATTTAGAATTGCATTTTCTCTCTTTTAAATATTTCGACACGTTACGTCATACATTTCTGTGACTAAAGGTTTTCTAGACTCGATCTGCAACGTAATGTCCACTTTTATTGTTTTGTTACGTTATGTCAGTTCTGCTTGATTTCACCCTTTTGTAAAAAAAATGTGTTTTTTGCTTCTTAAAGGCCACGTGACGTTTTTCGTTTTGACTCGTTTATGCTATAATAAAATGGTGATAATTTCGTGTGAACGAGTAATGTTAATGTTAGTCTTGCATACCTTAGTGTTAATGTAGGTAGGTAAAGTAATTGTGCGCACATTTTGTGTGGCAAAAGCATTTAGAATTACATTTTCTCTCTTTTAAATATTTCGACACGTTACGTCATACATTTCTGTGACTAAAGGTTTTCTAGACTCGATCTGCAACGTAATGTCCACTTTTATTGTTTTGTTACGTTATGTCACACAAGATTTACTAGAGGATTAAACTCATTGGCACGGATCATTGCCTAAATGCTAGAGTCACACTCACAAACAATAAATTTTGCAAAAGTAGTAAAAAAAATTATAGCCTCAGCCTAAAAAAGTCATGTTTCATGTGCAATTATCTTCGTTTCTTCGCGGTCATTGAGGAAATAAAAAAGTTTTGTTCAAACTCAAAGTTTTTTTTTGCACATTTAAAAAAGTCTTACTTAAATAAGTAAATGGTTAAATACAATATTTCACTTTAAATAAAGCATCTCTTGCCACTTGCCACACGACACATACGTAGCACGTAAATGCAAAGTGTAAAAAGAGGAAGTATGAGAAAAAAGAAAGACTGAGCAGATCAGGCAAAGGGAAAGTAGAGTAATCTCCCATAACAATGCCAAAATAGATTTGTTTCAGCGATAACATTATCGCAAAGTGCTCGATCCCGTTTTTTGTGAATTCCGATCACTGAACTGTGCCTAAGTGCCTTTAACCGAGGAGTTCCTAGAAATTTAGAGGAAGTCTCTCTTCTCACTCACCACGATCATTAGCAAAAACCTACTAAATCCCTTTCCACTCTTGCAACTCGAAACTTTTTTTTATCAGAAGAGAAAGAGATGAGAGGGGGTGTGCCGTGTGTGGATAGTAAAATATCTCGTCTCCATTTTACTGTCATGGAGCATTTATTAGCATTATCAGGAAAGGATGGAAGAACTCTACAAGTTTCTGGCTATAAAAATCATTATCATGAATAATGCCGGGTTGAGTGAGTTGAGTTGAGAATTGCATTGCGAAGCATGCGACAACAATCACACAGTAATAACTGTTCCTTATTTTTAAAGTTTAGCAAAAAAGCCATTCCTACTTTGAATTGAATGGAACATCTGTGAACGAACAAGACGCAAAGTGCGATTTTTTCAAGATAATATTTAAAAATAATGGTAGCAATAACGTGGTGACTTCTTCATTGTAAGTAGGTATGTACATAACGTACACGTGCCAGGGCCGTTACTCTGTCTCTCCAGTTGTGCACATATTTCTTTTCTTTTTTCTCTCATCTCCGCTTTTCCTCCCAACTTCCGATTCACGGCTGCAGATTCTATTTCCCAATAAAATTAATGAACACTGAACACTGTATTTAACAAAGCGAATGAACGGAATGGAAAAACGTAAAGTAAAATTGACAGAAAAAGGTCAATGTAAAAATAGAAAGTGAAGGAAAGAACGTGGATTAGTTTTTTAAATAAAAAAATGTATTTGCTTCGCCCACTCACGTCACCACGGGATGTACAGAGCAAATAAAATAAAAGGGAAAAAGGGCACCCATTTTGCCTTTGCTTACCTACACAACACTTGGAATGGAATGGGAGACTGCGTCGTGAAGAAGAAATCGAAATATTTTTCTAGGTTGCAGGAATTATCGGGGTCGGGCAGACTGGGGAACGATGGTGGCAGAAAGAAAATGTGACAAAATAAAATTGGAATATCTAACATACCTAGATACACACATTTCATCTGCCTGCCTACCACAAATCACATTTGCATACGGAGAAGAGGAGGGCACGGGCACGGCAAGATAAAAACCTGGCTCAAATTCACCGCAGGCAAATGAAATGAAAGAAACGAACGAACGAACAAAGGAAACGAAGCATCGTACAAAATAAAACTAATGCCACACTTTTTTTCGCTCACGTTCACATTCACCTTTCGGAAGATAAGATAACCATCATCTCATTTCATCTCATCTCATTCATCGCAAAATAAGGGAAAGTAAGTAAAGTGTGTTTATTGTAAAAAAAATTGAGCGAAAAAACCTTTTTTCATTTTCTTTTTTACTCTAACTCAACGTGGTACATATCACGAATTCGCATTGTGTCTTATCTTGCCTTGTCTTGTGTCTGCCACTGCCAAGTTAAAATGTATGAGTTTAGTAGTCGTTTAAAAAGCGGAATGCGGCAGGCTCCAAAGACCAAACATATTACATATGCCGGAAATCTGGAAATGATGAGAAATAATAATAATATCCATCTGCTCCTTTCTCTCTCCTTTCTATGTCTTCTCAAGCTCATCTGAGGAGAATGTGGTGCATGACTGACTGACTAAACTAAACATATTTTTCTTATAACCTAACCTGCTGCGGTAGCTGCAACAGCAACAGCAACAACTGATTCCTTCCACTCGTTTTTTATGAATAAGACATGGAGAAGCACGCTGCTGCTGTCTCCGTCGTCTCCTTTTTTCCTCCTTTTTTCTTTTCTTATTTTCTTCATCCATTTTTACCGCTTTCCTTTTGACACTCGTTTATGGTACATTATTTTACATTCAGTAGCACGCAGCACACGAAAGGCTCGAGTTGTAATGGATGAATGAGACGAACAAAAAGCATGAAATATTTATATTCCAAGTGCTCATAAGAAATGAAGAAATGAATGAGTGCGGGCGGTGCGCACGTGAGTTGTGAATGAAATGATATTGAAAAGTTAAAATAATAATGATATTAATACCAACAACCACCAAACTACGAAATAGCTAAGGTAAGGTATATTGTATTTCATTTATTATTATTATTATTATTATTATTTCATCATGCTCTTTAACTTCCAATCCAATGCCACTCACTCGCCTATCCATTATTTATTACCTTATTCTATTCATGAAATTTTCATTTTCCAGGTTATGGTTATCGATCGGGAGAATTAAAGCATTGACTTAGGTGTAGACACAAGAAAATGCGTAGTAGTCCGTGCGTGTTTGTTTTTATTACTGCTGGATTTTGTTATTGACAAGAAGAAAAAATAACCTGATAACCTGAATTATTCACGGCGCAACGGACAAATGCATTAATACATAAGAAATGAACCACACAGTATAAAAAAGCGCAAATGGAAATTGTTGCGTAAGAAAGACATTGCTTTCCTCCGTAGTATCAAAGGAAAGAAAAAAAGTGATGAGTCAAGGAAAAAAGAAAAAGAAAGAAAGTCGTAGTAGCAGAGCAGCAGCAGACCTTTCATTTGCAAATTTATTTTTCACCGACTAAACTACTCTTAAATAAACGCATATTAATGACGTGGACCGCTGCTGCCGTCGCGATCTTCTTTTTCTGAGAAGAGCAGACGAGAGAAAGAAAAGGAGTCAGACAGGAAGACGCATGTGATAGGATCAAAAATGAAAAGAATGAGAGCAGAGCACAACCACTCGACTAGAGTCAACTTAACTCTGAGAGCTGAGAAGCTGAGAGGAGAAGATACAAGGAAGCAACCAACATTAAGACAAACTTCGGTGGAAACAGGGTTAAGGCGGCGACCGACCGAGTTCACTCTCATCTCACTCTTCTTCTTCTTAAGAAAGAGAATGGCCCATCTTTTTTATCTGGCTAGGACTGGGCGGCTTTTCTTTTAGCAGAAGAGGTAACTTGAACAATATTAAAGAAGTCATTTTATACATCTTGCAATATTTATATTAAAACCTTTTAAAACAAGATACACTTTCCTCTCTACCGCTCTTCATTTAGAAAGTTACCAGAGTTTGAACTCAACTAACAATGAAAGCACTTTTGTCTCCTGTCTCAAATTTTTATGGAAAAAATAATTTCAACCAAATAAATGGCGCTGATTTCATTTCCGAAGTCCGATTTTGCAGAATCCGTTCATAAGTCTAATTAAAAATTAGGCTTATTCACTAATTTAACGTTACAGCACAAGCAGTCATAGAACAAAGTGGTAATGGGTCTCCTTCAAGTCTGGCTGGTTTCATTTGCTTATGTATTTGTACTTTCTGTAATTATTGTGGTTGACAAAAATTGTTTATGTGTTTATAAAAAGCAAAAGTGAGGTGTGTTTCCTTTCAGTATAGTAGTTGCTACATGTATAATCCGTTTTAATTTTACATCACTAAATTATAAACGAGAACAAAAACAATGAGCATAAATCCAGCAAATGTTATCAACGAACTCTTGAAGTAATTTGGACAAAATACTACAATAAGAACAAATGCCGTATATAAAGGAGTTCGTTGATAATATTTGCGGGATTTATGCTCAATGACAATGACAATGTATAATTTAGCGATGTAAAATTAAAACAGATTATAAAGCAACTACTGTTCTGAAGGGAAATCCACCTCACTTTTGCTTTTTATAAACACATACACAATTTTTGTCAACTACAATAATTACAGAAAATACAAATACATAAGCAAACGAAAACAGGCGAGACTTGAAGGAGACCCATTACTGCTTTGCTATTTGCACATGACTCTTATAGTGCTATAACGTAAAATTAGTGAATGGGCTTAACTTTTAAATTGTCTTATGAACGGATTCTGCAAAATCTGACTCCAGAAATGAGATCAGCGCCATTTTTTTGGTTGAAATTATTTTTGTCATAAAAATCTGAGACAGGAGACAAAAGTGCTTTCATTGTAAGAATAAACAGAACACTTTTTTATTACTATTATGATAATAATAATAGCGAAGCAGTTAGTTCAGTCGCTGTTGTTGTTGGTGGCTGGCGCGCTGGCTCAATTTCCACAACTTTGTATTTTCTCTTTTTTCCCACTCGCTTTTCCTTAAGTCTGTGTACACTTCTTCCGGTTTTTCTTTATGTTCCAACTCCCTTTTT
>VYYJ01001979.1:0-25030 GCA_021029165.1 Cyphoderus albinus
CTTTAAAATTAGACAAAAATCTTTACTTTTAATTTTCGTAGGTTGACACGTTTTTATGGGAAAAATTGAAAATCTTTGATTACGCAAACAAATAAAAAATAAAAATTAGCTGAATTAATTTTTCTTGAACTCCTATCTACTGGAACGTAAAACACCGATTATTTTAATCTTATCTAAATATGCCGAAATTTAATTTTTGCATCTTAATTTTACCAAACTAAAGATTCCAAATTTATTTAAAGCATTAATTTAATGATCGTCAATCAATTTTTTAAAGATGAGTTCGTTCGTTTTTTTTGAGTTGATTTTTACTGAGTAATATACAGGTTTCAATCCATTTATAATCATACAATATATATGTAGCTACTTTAATTGGCCTTGAATTAATTGGAGCAAAAAGGTACATTTAAAAGTTTGCACATTTAGATTGCCTTAATTAAACATGATTAAATACAGGGCTTCATAATTAATTGTAAATTGTAATACTGTCATGTCATACTTCGTAATGAATATCATTTCAATATCATACATCATTCCCACTGGAATAAAATTAACTTTTAATAATCCTCATTAATGATTCAATTTATCGGATCATTTTAATTTTTCATTTGGAATTTCGCTTTTTCATTTATAATACAATTATAAATATGTATAACCGTCCATCCATCCCCTCTTCATTTGCATATTCATTTTGTCCTTGGAATAGTTTCGAATGAGACTTTTCTAAATCTCTAAGCTATTTAAGTAACTCTAATCACTTGACAATTCACTAATGAAATAATAATCACTAACTGTACTTTACCATATTTAATCATTTAACGAGAATGAGAATTTGAGAGAACTTCGTTCCTTCTGCAGACAAATCGAAATGGAACACGTGGAAAATTGAAATGCGAAATAACAACAATTTTAATAACTAAATTTAATTAAGCGACACTCACGAGTCAACAAGAGAATTAATTAACAATGAAGTAAATCTTATTTTAGTAGTCAGTATGGAAAACGTGAAATGCAAATGCATGCATTTAATAATACTTGATTGGATTGTAGGTATATGTAAAGTAGCTGCACACTTAATTAATTCAATAATTTAATCAACATGGATCATTGATCAAAAAGGTCTTTAAAGGTTTGCGGCATCATAAGTTTTATAATTAACTGTAATTAGTTTTAATTCATTAAATAGTCAGTTTTTAGGTCTTCTCGTTTATAATTAAGGAGTAAAGTTTAATTTGGATGCACTTTGATTCGACATTAGAGTAAATGCTGATTGAATGAATGAGTTCTGATGAGTGATTTGTGTTTGAATTTTTAATTGTTCTTCCGCGGATAAATCGGGTTGTTGTAAATGTTGATCTTGGTTTCTTTTGGGTCAACAGGTCATCGTTTTTTTGTTTTTGTATGTATATTACGTATAATTAAAATGGAAGTTTAACTTAATTTACGCACATTAACAAATCAATGACAGTTAAAAATTAACAGTATTTAGTACCATCAATCAGCAGCCGCGGATACCATAATCATCATTATAATTAATCAGCAATACCGGCATTTAAGTTGTTGCAGATGCGTCGAGAAAATTCCTTTTCTTTGCTTGTCCTTCTAGCATCTTAATCTTATGCACACACATTTCACTTTGTCAATCATTAATCATTAATCAATCATGGAGAACCGAAAAAGAGAAAGTTGCTTTTCCTTGTTGGTTTCTTTAGACGTGTTGGACATACTCTGGATTGAGGAATGAGAACCCTTGAAACTCAGTTTGGTCAAGATTCATCATGAACAACTTGTCCGTTGGCGTGAGCTCCGTCTTCTCCAGGGTAAACTGCTTATCAAAGTTGCTCACATCTTTTCGATGTTTCTGCACACGTGAAACAGGAAGGAAATTAAAAGAATACGAAAAATGTCAAACTTTGCCCCTCGGTTCTTATCAGCCATTATAAACTAATTATTTTACTACTGAGCTTTACGTATTTGAGATCAATTAGAGAAATTCTTGTTTATCAAAAAACCATCGTTCCCGTATTTTTCGTGCGATATGCTTTTTTCTAAAAACGGTCAGTTCACGTTTGTTCAGCAGCACTACCACACTATAATTAATTAATTCTAATCTATGTTAGCTGAGCTAATACAGTTACTGCTACTGCTACATAATTTCCACGGTCAAACGATATGATAAATAAATAAATATTTAATTAGTAAATTATACATGTTAACGCTATACAGTCACAACTCACAAAGTCACATTCATTATTTTTTAATTAAGACGGCAATCACAGCACTAATAATTAATGAATAACCCAAATAAATTAAATGGTGCATTTCCCTTCGAACTGGCGTTACGTGCAAAAAAATAATAATGAAAAGAAATAAAAATGAAATGAAACAAAAATAGTTTTGTCCGATGAAAGAAAATGATGATTTGTGCTTTAATTCAATAACGAGGATTGAAATTAAATTAAATTGTCTCCAAATAATACATAGTCATATAGTATGTATGTCTTTATATCATAATTAATGATAATCAAAATTAACGACGAAATACAATTATTGTACGTGATAATAACAAATTGTTAACATATATTGAGGTAATTGTATATATGTTTCTGTTTGTGGTTGAAAACAATTAATTAAGTAGTTAATGGTTGAATTGCTCGAATTAGTACTACATAATTACGTATATACGATATTGTTATAATTAATTAATCACAATAATTATAACGATAGTTTGTTCGATATCTACGTATCTACCATAGAATAAGAACTAAAGATGAAAAATGGTACTCAGGAATTCGCAACAATCAAAATTAATTACATTAAGGTAGCTAACATTAATTAAATAACAACGATACACATACAATACAGATTACTTACGATAATCATAGATTATTACACTGATTATTTTATGCATGATTATGCTAATGATAATTAGATTTAAATATGATTAAGTAGTTGGAATGACAAGTTCTTCAGTTCGACACGGCTCAAAGTAAGGATTGACAAAGGAGAATGACTTGAATTCATATCCGGTCAGATTTGACAGGATCATTTGACTGTTGGCGTCCGGCGGCGTCAGCTCCGTTCGCCCGCGAGTAAAAATCGGATCGAAGTTCTCGCCCATCCGCGGATTCTTCTGCAGAAGCATTTTTACCACGGAATTTAATTTCATCCATGCAAAAATTCCATCATCAATTTAGATCAATGACATGACCCCCACAGCGACAGGTTGAATGGAGCAGAGAAGTGGACACGAGACAAACCAGGAGAAAGTTCGGGGAGAGCGAGCGCAGAGAAAGGGCAGTGCAGCAGCAGCAGCAGGCGGATTTTTTTTATAACGGAGGGGACGCAAACGGCAAAATGTTAGAAGAGGACAGACAAAACACAAAAACCAAACAACACGTTTCCCATTAGTTCACTGCTCATTTAATTACGCAAATTATTTACTTTTAATTGTGATTCTCAAACATTTTCTAATATTTTCCTCGGAAAAATATCAATAAGTGAAAATTGTTAATTCGATTCAATAAAAATGTGTTGATTGCACTGGGAGATCAATTTCAAGAGAAAGTGAAAAAATGTGTAATAAAATTGAAACCGGAGAAAGTTAGAAAAGATAAACCGATCCGAACTCAGCATCATCATTAAATTTTATTGCAATTGCATGATTTATCAGTTTGTCAAGCCGCTGCATGCATCGTACTTAATTAATTTAAGTTACTAATTTCTTTAATGAAATACCACCCAACTCTGTATATCATATCAATCAAAAAAATCACTGACTAGTGACTACTACGTTAATAAAAGTAGATTAATTATTTTAATTAATACAAACTCCACGAGTGGATCTTACAGACACGATGCACAGTAAAATGAGTTTGCTGAAAGAGAAAATTCTAATGATTTTAATGATTAGTGAAAAAGAGTATTTAAAAAGACGAGAAGTTTCTAGTTAATGAATTAATTAAATTACTGAAAAAGAGAGAAAAATAGAAAACGTGTTGCTTGATTTTCTGTGTTTTTAAGTACTTTTTTAAAGAGACTAGTGAAAAAAATGAGTTACGTTACAGTTTTTTACAGTCTTGTTGAACTAAATGCCATCATCAATACCAATCAATGACGTGATGTGATTGTGAGAAGAAAAAGAAAGCTAGCAAAGAAAGTTTTGTTTGAAGAAAGCAGTAAAGTAAAAGTAATTAGCATGCCCAAGTAATTAAATTAATTCAAACCTATTTAATTAATTCCGTTCCATGCACCGATGAGCTAGCTACTAAGAAATGTATGAACATGAGCAAGCATAAGCGAGCCACTGAATGAAATGAAAAACGAGTGAGCAAGCAGAGGAAAAATTGGCAGTTTTTTCATTACGCAAAGTTCATTTGACCATAACATAACGATAAAGAGAGATTGAGTGAAAATGAGAAAGTTTTCAATCAAGGAAATGAGAAGAGAGTTATTGAAGACATGGGCAAGGATACACGAGTCACTTACAATCCTGGGCTTGAAGGGTGGCTGCACCTCGCGGTTCTCAATTTTGTCCCAGTCGATTCTCCTAAAGAAAGGGTGACCTCTCACATCCTCCTCGCCCTTTGCCCCGCAGCCCAACCGCTTCAACGGGTTTTTCGTGAGGAAGCCTTTGCACGCTTCTTTCGCCTCTTTGGACATTGTCTTTGGATAAGATACGTTGTGATCCGTGATTGCCGCGAACAGCTCCTCCTCGTCCTCCCCGTCGAATGGCGGTTGACCCACCAGCATTTCGTACAACAACACCCCGTACGCCCACCAGTCCACCGACTTCCCGTACGGTTGGTACAAGATAATTTCTAAGAAAATTTAACAATTTAAAATATAAAATTAAAATTTATTTTAATTGAAAATATATATAATTGCTGTTATATATATTTGCCTGGTGCGATGTAATCCGGTGTGCCGCAAAACGTCTTTGTCGTCCTCCCTTCCAGAATTCCCTCTTTGCACATGCCAAAATCGGCGATTTTGATGTGACCATCCTGGTCGAGCAGAACGTTGTCGAGTTTCAAATCTCTGTAAATGATTCCCCGCACGTGTAAGTAGAACAGGCCGATTGCAATCTCCGCTGAGTAGAATCTACCATTGCCCCAAAAGAGAATAAAGCAAACAACTTCATTAGTCATTCCACTCGCTCACTTTCTCTGAAGTGCGATCCAATGTTCGCTCGTAAATGGATGAGATTTTTAATGGTTTTGTGTCTGGCTTATTTCTGTTTGCTTACACGGCGACAGGTTCCTTAAACTTGCCAAACTGTTGTATTTGGAACATAAGGTCGCCCCCGTTGACATACTCCATGACAAAGTAGAGTCGATCCATGGTTTGGAAGCATGAGTGGAGCTGGACAAGGAATGGCGGCTTCGCTGACAACGCCAACACTCGCTTCTCCACCATCGTGCACTCAACGTCGTCATCCTGAATTATTATGTCTTTCTTGAGTATTTTGATCGCGTACAACTCATCCGTCCCCTTCCGCTCCGCCAACATGACCTGCACATTGCGTGGACACAAACAAACACAGAAAAATAGAATCAGATACTTTCCTTTGTCTCTGTGCTCCACACCCAAAATGAACGAAAACAATGGAGAAATGAAGTGTGGACCCAGCGAAAGATAAACACTGGCCCGAGTCCAACAAAACCGCCCCCACAACTAGCACACGATTTCAGGTCATGATTGCATTAAAGATTTCTGCAATCCCTTTTTATTTGTCATTTGGTATTTGTGGAAAAGCCAAGTGAGTGAAGTGAAAGTCAACTAACCTTTCCAAAGCTTCCTTTGCCAAGTACCATGAGGAAGTTGAAGTCAGAAGCGCGGATCACATCCTTCTTGCTCATGTTGTGAGGAACCTCCTTGTCCTCAGCGCAAATTGGCTGGCGCGGGCGCTGCTGCTCGTTTGAGATCGACGACTTCTGCAAAATCGTTTTCGCCTTTGTTTAGTTTATCGTTGCCTTTAATTGATATTAATATTAATTGATACAACAATTCAATTAATTATTTGCACAATATAAAGAGAGCAGCAGATTAAGAGATTTCAAATTCCATGCTTTTAAACTCATGCCAATTAATTATTATTTCATTCATTTATCACTTTTCACATTTCTAACATCAATGACGCAAGACTCAAGACCTAGGTTATTTTCTATACAACATTCTTCAAAGCTTTTTTCTATTTCGTTTTCAACTTTCTTCTTGGAGAAAGTCCAGGGAAGCTCCGGCTCGCTCCATGCTTTCTCTTCAGGTATCCAATCTTTGGAATGGGTCGTCCTCACTGAAAACTCATTTGACTTCAAACTTTCTCTACTTTCACTACTTTCTTTACACATGCTTTCTCCAACTCTACTTGGCCCATACAAAGTTCACAGGTCAAAGGTCAAACATTTACTCTACTCTACTATTTAATAATTTAATACAACTAACTACTGTATCTAAACTTTAATTATTAATTAATTAACTAACTACTGTGCTTGTGCTTGCCTATATAAACACTACACTCTACAAAAGTGTGTTTCGGTTAGTTTCTTTCAAAAAAGTGATATTTTTATACTCAATTACAAAAAGGAGTTAAAATTTTTTTGGCATCTTTTCTTGTTTTGTTAATTGTTACCTGACGGACAGTCGACTGACTTTGACTTCTAATCTGAATACTTGTGCCCTTTTTGTGTGTATGTGAGAGAAAAAAGAGGAAGTGGTGCAAAACGTTATTATCATTTACAAACATTTACATACATACACAAAACAGTGACGTGACATCAAAAAACCACGCAATTATTTTTTTGTCATCGTTAAAAAATATTTCGAGCTCGTTTCAGTTTCGTTTCGTGTAAGTATCATCATCATCACGTCACACAAGACACAATTAAGTGAAGAAATGCGGAAGGTGAAAGTCTCACAGAGTTGCAGCAATTTGCAAGCACCGGAAGTACTTACTTATAAAAGTAGAATAAGAAAAAAAAGAGTAAAAAGTAGAGAAATAGACACAAACAGAGAAAAACGACAGTAATGTTACAAAGACATTACAAATTTCAATTCATCATCAGAATGAAATGAATGAACTTTTTTGTACACAAAACACAACGAAAATTAAAATCTATGAAAAATCCAACATTACTTTTTCACATCAGTCACAAACAAACAAGTATTTTAATAAAATATTACTAAACATGGAGTTAATTAAAAAGAATGAAAAATTTGATTTTATTACGTGTGTATAAAAAGTGAAAGTATTTTAGAAGAAAAAAGTGAAAGCTATGTAGAAATTAAAACACATCAATTTTTGACATTTTTCGTTTTCTTTTCTTTCATAGGGATACTCCACAAGTGCGCAGTCCAACTTTTTTCGCATCTTTACTTTGTTGTAATGTAAAGATTTTTTGTGCATTCATTATTTATTGTTATATTTACGGTTTTATTGAAGTACTTTGTCACGCAAATTGTTATTCACGGTCATTTTTCATTTTGGTTAATTATCATTTTATCAGAATAAATATGATGTGTTAGGATAGAAAATGTGTCCACTTTGGGTTACTTACCCGCATTTGATTCTTGAGAGCATGCATCTCCGCGCCTTCCTCGGGCACCGGCACATTGTAAAACATAGGGATACTCCACAAGTGCGCAGTCCAACTTTTTTCGCATCTTTACTTTGTTGTAATGTAAAGATTTTTTGTGCATTCATTATTTATTGTTATATTTAAGGTTTTATTGAAGTACTTTGTCACGCAATTGTTATTCACGGTGATTTTTCATTTTGGTTAATTATCATTTTATCATAATGAATCTGATCTGTTAGGATAGAAAATGTGTCCACTTTGGGTTACTTACCCGCATTTGATTCTTGAGAGCATGCATCTCCGCGCCTTCCTCGGGCACCGGCACATTGTAAAACTCTCCCTCCTCGGCGGTCAAAAGCTTGTACCAGCCCTCCATCGGGTTCTTTAGCACCTCCGAGACACCGAATGACAGTGAGCCCATGAAGTCATTGCGGGACGTGCGGTCCCAATCCCAAATCTCTAACAGCAGCCTCCTGTCCTTGTCCTCTGGTTTGAGATCACTGCAATCAAAATTAATTCAAAATAATACAAACCTTGGTATGGAACAATGAAAGAGTAATTAAAATCGACAGAAAAAGTTCATTTATATTTTTGTATGCAGTAAAAGCGGATATTTTTATGTTGCTGAACGGAATTTGTTGTTTCTCACGTACAAGACGAGTGTCTCATTCCAAGTAGGATTTAGTGTCGACTTGATTGTTTTGGTTTTTCTTTTGATACCCGAGCCATCATCTGGAATCAGTTTCATCTTCACGTACGGGTCCGAAGCTCCATTTGGGTCCATTGGAATCAAATTCTTTGCATGTCGCACTAAAAGCATGATCAAAAAAGAGAAACGTCAGGTGTCATGCTCTCTGTCAAAACAACGTCCTTTCCCATTTCATTTCACTGTCCCTTTTCTCTAAAAAAAAGTCGTCTCTCACCTCTACACGTCAATTATCATTAAAAGTTTTTGCTTTCTCGGTAAAAAAGAAGAAAGGAAAAGTGAAAGTTTTTACTTTAGTTTACCTTCTGCCGTCAATTTATTCCCGACACAACTGATTTTCAGCTCAATCCTGCCTCGGCGCTCGGTATGGTCACAACCGCACAAGTTGGGCACGCTCTCCACACATCGCTTGTGCACATTCATGTCACACGCTTTAGTCGCCAACAAACAAGAAAATTAAATCAAACATTTTTTTATTCTGTCCACTTTATTACGACTTTAACTCGTTTCATTCATTAATGGACCACTCTAAACTTAACAAAATAATTAAATTAAGAAACAAACCAACGAGCCCAACTAACTTACATTAAACATTATATGTACATATAGCAAACAACGACATTTAAAAAATGAAGCATAAAAAAGTTTAAAGAGAGAAAGCAATTGAATCGACTTCTTTTTTTCGTTTTGTTTCAAAAATGAAATTTTACCATCGCATTTCATGCCCTGTTTGCACAGTCCATGCAACATGCTTCCACAATGATCGCAAAACGTGGGTATGATGAAAGAATTCTCCGTCCATTGATGGCGAGGTAAGCACTAATCCACGTATTTTAAAATGAATAATCGTTTTCCACAACACAGAGGAAGAAAGAGAACAAAGAGAAAAGAATATGTACATAACATAACAGCATCAACATGGATGGGACATGAGATGGCAGAGGGAAAGTGGAAATGAAATAAGTAAAAGGAGGAAAAAAAGATTGGAAGAGAGAAAAATAATCCCCCAAGGACAAGGGAGACAAAGAAAAAGACAGGGATAGTGGATGACATGTGTTACTTACTTAAGTGAAAGCAGTAAAGTGAAAGTAAGGAGAAAGTAAAAAATAAGAGAAGGCAGAGGACAGAGACAGAGACAGACATATGGACACCGACAATAAAGAAGACACGCACATCCCCAAAGCGCACATAAAGTAGCAGAGAAAGCTTCTTTTTGTTTCCCTTTTTTCCAGAGTAAAAAAGGCAGTAAGTAATCAAGTGTCATATTAATTGCTGGAGAAAAGGCAACACAAGACGAAAATGAAGATGAACATGAACAAGAACAAAAAAATATTCTCTATCTTATCTCAAAACGAAGACAATTTCTCTTGTCTTTTTCTTTGGAAGCAGATGACTCAGGGTGAAAGCTTCGTTTTTATCACTTTCATTGTGTGAAACGAAAGTGAAAGTAAAAAGAAAGCGATTTGATCTTATTTGTAATTTCATTGGCTTCTTATACATAAAAGGCTCCACACCATGCATGCAATTTACTACGTTTATCATGCAATTAATTAAGCTATTTATAATTAGAAATTAATCTGCTTAATTTCGTAAAATTAGAGAGCTTAATAATCCTAATAATGAATTTGGTAATCTACCTGAACATTTCTGTCCTTGATTAAGGATTCCGTAGAGGAGGGAACCACAATGATCGCAAAATGTGGGAGACCCGTACGTGTGACCTTTGAATTTGTGCTTTGTCCTCGAGTCCTAATTAATTACACAGTATTTTGTCAAAACATTATTTTTAATTGCTAAAAGAAATCCGATCTCTGATTTGTACACAATTTCATTTCATTTTGTTTCATTATGCTCTGGCAAATGGAAAATAAATCAAAGTGTTTCACTTTCATCAAAATATTCCTTGTTAATTACTACTGCACCAGAATTTATGAATGTGGTGGGGTTTACTATTTTTCAATACTGATATCAAAGGATTGCGTCTTTCTCACGAACTTTATCATCTTTGTTGAGAAAATTAATGTGAATTTGTGGGGTTTTCCTTTATTTACTTTTATACTTTGTATTTACATTTAACATACGGAATGAGGAGAGTCGACAAATTTAGTTTCTTTCTGTAGTAAGTTTCAGAGGGGAGTGAAAGTACGACACAAAACAAAGTGAAAGTCTGCCTCCTCGAGAAAAGTGGAGGAGAGCAGGAAACGTAAAATGAGGTTTTGTTTTTGTTTTTCCGGAGAAAATCAGTAGCATAGAGCAGTGACGTTATTATTATTACAATAATTATTATTTCAACACGACGCAGGAGGGAAAAAGGTAATAGAGCAGTTTTGGCTAAACTAATCGTCAGCGTCATCGTGATCCAAAATCGCTTTCACCCGTGCATTCCATGGCATGCATGATGAATTACTACTAACTAATTCCATATGCTCACTTTCTCCCACTGCTTTCACCACACCGCAATATTTTTGGTGCCAGAAATATNAACTAATTCCATATGCTCACTTTCTCCCACTGCTTTCACCACACCGCAATATTTTTGGTGCCAGAAATATCCGAGTGTAATAATAAAATAATTTGATTTATTGAACGCATGCAGCTATCTTTTGTATTATTATGTAGAGCAATGTTTCTTGAGTAGGTATTTAAGTTGAGTGCGTTGTCTGTCACCATTGTGTTTTATGCTGTGCTGTGGCTGTGACCATTCGACATACTACAATGTATGCAGTGAATACATATCATACAAACAACACAACAACCAGAACCAGACCGAGCGACCGACCGACCACCACAATTTTATTAAACAAACCGGAAATTAAATTTTGTTCCACGAAAAACTGTCTTACAGTGACGTCGGTGTTACCATTCCCTGCGCTTATTATTGCTGCCTACATAATTTCTCTGTGCTCGTATTTTCTCCAGATGTTTTGCGTTATGACAGTTTGTATTATTATTATTTTCACAAGTAGCAATAATAAGTGAATACCTACGCACTAAGAAACTAACGCTTTCCCCTTTCTCCTACTGCGATAAAGAAAGTCCCTCACCTCGTTTCGCCCCTCGGTGCGTTTCTTTACTCGATTTTCACTTTCATGACCTAATTACATTTAGTGTCTCACAGTCTCGTATTTACTCATCCATTTATTACATTTTACTTTGTTTTCTCTGCAAATTGAGCCCCTCGCTCTCGCTACTAAATTACAAGTGAAAGTAAACACTTTCTCGCAAACTTTCTCTGTTTTTTAATTTACTCCACACACTGTCTCCGCGTATTTATTAATAATTAATTGTAAGTACTAGTATATATGTAACGACTTGGAAGATTTAATTGGATTTAAAAAGGGAAATTTCATAATTTAATATTAATTAAAACTTACATCAGAATCCGCGCCCTTATCTACTCCTGGACATGTAAATGTGACGAACTCATGGCACCTCTTGTGCACAACGAAACTGCAAACTGAGAAATTTCATTAAAAATTAGCTACTGTATTTTTTAAAGCTAATTAAATAAATTTTCTTTGGAATAAATAAAAACTCACTTTGACACTGATATCCTTGCTTTCCAAAGCCCCTGTAAAAAATCAAAGAAGAGAAAGTTAAAAACATGCGTGAGTTTGTTTAAGCCGAGAATAATTTTTAAAAAGCACAATCAGCGGTATAATTTGCCAGCTGCCGGAAATGAGAAAAACAAAATGACAGCGTCCGCATAATGTGAAAGCACAAGGTGAAAGCAAAAAGATATTTTAATGCATACTAAACACGCACGAGTTAATTCTGTGCTTTATTGTCCTAGACATGCTTCGACCTCCACACTTCGCTGCTCAACATCATCGGCATTATTAACCAACATCATTTTTCCAGTCATCAGTCACCATCTAATTTTCGAAGTGACAGCGAACGCCAAAAGAAAGGAAAAAAGGTGGGAAGAGGAAGTAAAGTGAATTGACTGAATGAGTCGGGTGAGAGTTTGGAAGAGAAAGTCGAGTGAAAATCGAGTGTGACTCTGCGTTGACGACATACATGACAAAAAGCTAATTGAATTACGTATCTCCTCCATCCATCCATCCAGCGACAAGGCAGCGACAACGACAGCGTCACAAGTCTCACTATGACAAGAAACAGATTTTGTGGAGTGAAATTTTTATTAATATTGCGCTATGCACAGTGGCCGTCTGGGGACTCACTCCAGCATCCTACTCCAGTGGCTATGCTCGGGGAAAGTTTCCAAGTGGAACAAATTTGATATGATTCATGATGGTGTCACGCTTATTATTTGCACGACTAATAATATATAGTAATAATATTAATAGTAGTATTACAAGAACAAGAAAAAGGTAATTCTCTCCGCGTCGTGCCCCCACGCTCTACAAAGAATCTTCTTTTCACTTGACTTTTTCCAAAAACAAGAGCATACAAGAAGAAAAACGCAACTTTTTTTCTCCTGTCCCAGAAGCACTCCGGGGTTAGAGTTAAGTTAGGCTATTACAACATACATGACAATGACATACAATATACTTTCCCCCGACTTTCCCCACTTTTCTATTTTGCCAGAAGGACGTGAGATGAGTTTATCATGAACAAGAGAACAAGAACATGCTGATGATCATTTAGACTTTTGCTCTAAAGTCGCTAGTCGTTTGTGTCCTTTTGCAGAAAAAAAAGGCACGACATGGATCAAAGAAAGAGGAGCGGTCTAAATTACATAATGTCAGCTCATCTCTCATCATTTCTATTATTTTTATTATTCTCATTCCGCTTTGCTTTTCCTGCTTCGTCGTACTGAACCGGAGAAGGGAAAGAGGACTGGAAAAATGAGGACTTTCCAGAACAAAAAATAGAAATCAATACTGTGAAGAAGAAAGAAAAGAAAGTTGCTACTTTACTAACATACTTTCACTGGCTGATTGAACCACAGCAGAGAAATGTAATATTATATTATGCACATTATTCAATTGGAGGTTTCGATACTCCTCCTAGCATATCATCATGCTCTTGTCTTTTCTTCTAGAAAAGTACTAGAGTGAAGTGGAAAGAAGCCATAGGGAACAGGACTAATAACATTTTCAGGCGGAATGACAAAAATATTACATTTACATAATGTACGGCTTACGAGTGCGGTAACAGTGTACTAATAATATGATCTATAGGATAATAATAGGAAGATGAAGATGAAGAAAAGTTGGGGATAAAATAACACGGCTGAGTGATGTTCTCCACGTCTTGTCAAATTTCAAGACAGAGACAAAATGAAGCAGCAGGCTCTTTTCTCTTCCACTTTTATGATCTGGTTGATGATGGAGAAGATACTTTGCAGGCTGGGAAAAGAAGCGTCAAATTGACTGTGAAGTGAAAGCATGCATCCATTAACTGAACAGAACAGAGCTGCCAACAGAAACTAGGACTTGGAAGAACTAGAACAATTTCACATGTAAGGAGAGAAGATGCCTCTGTTCTGTTCATCGGATCATATTCATATCATAAGGGAATACGCTGCTGGAGAAAGTAGGAAATGTGAAAAGAAAGCGGATTGAATTTCCCATTTTTTCTCTCCTCGTAGCTTCACTGGATCACATAACTTTCTCTTCTCACAACTCAACTTGTTTCATTTCATTCATGTGATATTTGCCATGAATATCAGCACAACACCACACAACCACAGTGGCCCACGCTTTGCGGCGGTTGTGTGCAGGTGGACAGCTCGGAATTCCAATAATATGAAACTTTCTATCTCACTCTTACTACTCATGTATCGCATCGCAATTCGGAGAAACGACCACATCAAAGAGGCAATAATAATAATAACAATTCGAATCACAATCATCATCATCGTCTTCAAGATGGAATTTCTCGGTTTGAAAGTCTCGGTGAAAGTGACCACGCAACCTTTCTGAGCATTTTTGTAAGTAACCCCTAATCCCGGTATTGGAGAAAGAATTCTATAAATGAGTTTGAATGACTTGTCTCAAGAAAGAAAAGTTGAGTTTAGGCTCAGATGCTACAGTGGATCAGGGAAAGAAAACAAATTAGAAAATGGGAGAACGTGTACATGTGAACATGATTAGCGGACCGGACTGGATCTGGACACAATTGTTAGAAAATTCTTGTCTTGTGCTCATCCTCATCTCCACTTCACTTTCACCTTTACGATTGCAGAGAAAAACTTGGGTGAAAGTTAGGTTTTAGGTACGTACATGACATTAGGTAGTTTTCACTTTCATGAATAATCCAAGATTTTTTCTCTGTTCACTCTGGAGTCTACTAGAGAAAGAAGTGAAAGTGGACCCTGGTGTGTGCTCGCACACGCGAACGACTTGACTGACCTGGAATTATTCTTGACTTGACAGAGAAGAGTTTTCTCTTTCTCTCTCTCTCTCTACGCTTTCATTTCGTTTCAGAAATGCACGTGAGCCCGACCTTTTCAACCTGGAGAGGGTTTCAAGGAGAAAATAAAGGAAAAGTTTAAATCACCATCAAGCTACTGCTGTATGGCTCCGTAAATGGACCATTCTAAATTACATGATGGAATACGAAACATCCGAGTAAAAAATTGAGCAGCCAGGGGAAAGCAAAAAATGTTCGAAATTTATGCATTTTGCACGGTTCAACCTCATCACCATTTTTATTACGGCTTTCTCTGGCGGAGACGTTTCTTCGTCATCGTCAACATAACAAGACCAGATGGGAGAAACTAAGGAAAGTGAAAGTGAACAGAGGAAGTGAAAGGAGCATCATTGTCATCCACTCTGCATTTTTTCCATAGATTATTCAAGTAGGACGGGAAGACAAGGGCGTTATCGTTGCTTCGTGATTCGCATTTAGAGAAAGTGGACTCGCTCAACTCACGCTTTATATTACGCCACGAACTTCATTTGATTTCATGTTTTAATATGGTTATTGGTTATGCAAGCCGACCGACTGCGCTGGGGCTGAAGTGCGTGGCTCTTATTGTGTGGTCTGATGATCCTTAATCCCTTCCAGAGTTGTTTTAAGCGGTGGAAGTGCCACTCTGGAATTAGACTTGGTTCAGTCTCCGTGGCTGTGACTGAGTTGAACGTGGAAACTCTGGAGTGTCTCATGGTGTCGTGTCCTGTGATGTGATCACGTTGATGATGAGCACGATTATGATGATCACCAGAGAAAGTTAGCAGAATGTCGGAGGGAAAGCGTCCAGAGTCCTGCATTTTGCATTCAAAAAGCGACAGAGATGGATGGAGAAAGAAAAGACTGAGCAGGCACGTCCCAAATCTTCATCTGTTCCTGGATAATTTCATCCAGTGAAAGCGGCACCATGCAGCATTTCTTGATGATCACATGGAAAAGAAAGTAAAAGAAAAAAGGATCTTTCTGGGGAAGCGACAAAAAGAAGTGAGAGAGTGGCTGACGGGCTGTCTGCGAGAGTGAGTGCCGCAGCGCACCAAACTTTTATTTCCAGAAAGTGGAGAGCACGGATGAAATAGTAATAATAATTGACTTGTATTTTCTCATTTTCTCCGCTCTCCTTTTGTTCCGCGTGGTGCACAAAGTAAAGCCGGAATAAATAATGAATCGACAGAATTAGAGGGAAAGAGTAGAAGAAAGAAAGTCACTTTTTACTTTCACTCTCTCGCCTTCTCGTTTGCTGGATAATGCATAATTTTGTATCACGTAACAAAACAAAGAGCAAAACCTCACCGAACCAAAACCAAACAGTAGCATCAACACTGCCAGTAGCTTTTCACTGCATAATGGGATTTTCCACGGAGGCAAATGAAAGTAGAGGAGACAAATAAGGGAAAGTGTAGAAGAGGGGAATGTTTTTGAAGCGCGGGTTTTCCCCCAGACAAAAGAGCAAATGAGAAGGGAAAGGGGAGAGCCTCCAGGGAACAAATATTTGACCAATCTAATTCATTTTAAAATATTATGGAATTATAATAATCCCCGCTTTCACCACAACACAAAACAACACGACACTGCCACAGCAGGGACAGCGGGGAAAGGACAAAGGTACCAAAGTGAAATTTTGAATTGGGTGAGTGGGTGATGGTGATGACAATGACAGGAGAAAACAGCAAAGCAAAATATGACGAGAGGCGCTGTCGCTGAAAAAGAACCACTCGAGTCAACAAAAAGAGTTTAGCATGGAAAGAGCTGGAGCTGGAAAGTGAAAGATAAGAATGATATGGAGATGACGATCATCATCAACATGATAACTGGAACAGCTCTGAAAACTCTCCACTCAAACCAGTGAAAACACTTCTGTCTCCAGCCACTAAAAATACCAAACACAACACAGACTTCGCCTAGTCATCAAACTATGAGAATAATAATAAAAATAATAATAACGATGATGATGTTGATGATAGTGATAGGAAAAGCGAATAAAAGTCTATTTATTTTTTATTAGCCCAACGAAATGACAACAATGGAGAGAAAAACGAGGCCGACACGACAAGGCACGACGAAAAATTGTTGCACACACAGAGTGAAATGGCCCACACACTTTTGTCTTTTTCTCTGTACAACATCCATTTTAATGACCATGACATGGCCTGTGGCCTGGAAAGTGAGAGCGGTGAAAGGAAACTGTTTATTTTTACATGCTCTGGCCTGGCCTCGTGGGAATGGGAGAAAGTAGAGAAAGCACAACCGGAACAATAAATACTTGATCAGAACGCAATAAACAAAAAGTTGGGTTCAGTAGAGTCGTTTCCTTCTTCGCTGACCACACGTCGCTTGGTTGACTGGAGCGAACATGAGAAAGACAAAATTGGTTGACACGGCACGCTAAAGCTGATGTATGTGAGAGGACGTGTGTCCATCCACTGTTTAATATGTGATTGCATTGCTAGTGAAAGTAAAAAATAGAAACGTCTTTTCACTGGAAAGCAGTAAAAAACGAGGGCCAGGAGAAAAGAGGAAACGGAAGCATGAAGCCGGAAAAGTGGACAGGATTGGATTGGTTGGATGGATGGAAGACATTATTGGCTTACAAAGCGTTTTCATCCAGAAAGGAAACACGCTGCATTTTTATTCTTTTCTTTCGAACAGCAGACTCAATCGGAGGCGACTGACTGGGACACAACTACTCGACTCACTAAAAACTTTTTTCTTTCCATGGAGAAAGCAGATAGTTTGGTGGATGGACGAAGAGGGAGTGTGTCTGTCCCTCAAGTGCACTTTTCCTTTTCCATCCTTGTATTACATCATCATTCTCCAGCTCCAGTTCCCTGGAGTCCCTCCATCTGTGAGAGCTCTACATACAACATTAGGTAGATACACGAACTTTCTCCGCTTTCTCCCTTCCTACAATTTTTATTTGTTCCCGAAAAACTCTGCTTCACTCCACTCCATTTCCCGAAAAGATCAAAGGCATTGCTCCAAGTGGACGTGGGATGGGGGATAATGCAGGAAATAGGAAGACATTGAAACACTCGACAAAACTCCAGCTCGTTTTCCCCAACTTGACATCATGATCATCATCCTCATCAAGTACAACAAAAATAAAAAATATTCTCCACGAATCAACAAACAACACGATCATTTTTTCCCATCAAGCACACGGTTCATTTAAGCCAGCGAGCTGAAGAGAAATGAAAATGAAAGTGGAGTGAAAAGAAAAAACGAAGAAAGCTCCACTCGACTCCACTCAACTTAACAATGCTAACAATAAAAATAAAAATCCTTTCTACAAAACACAACACTCTTTCATTTCATGCAGAGAACATCGTCGTGTGTGGTCTTTCACATAAAATCGGCTTTGCGTCCTCCTGACATCATAATCAAAATTGCAATGCCACACTCAATTGTCCCCATTCCAGAAATCCCCTTTGTCTCTTTTCCTTTCCTCCCAGCTACTATCACACAATTGGCTACATTAAATGAATATGGATGATGATGACGGTGATCATAAATGAAAAATATGAACTAGATATATTTTCACAATGTGGAGAAAGGTGAACGGAGAAAGTTGGTCTTGATGATGATGATGATGCTGGTGGCAAAAAATGTGGTAATGATGAACATGTTCGCAGGGTGGTCTGGTCTTAGCTGCAGCGAGTTTTCCTAAGTAGGTGACAATTTCCCTCTTACTCAAAGCAATATGTATTCCACTTATACTTTCTTTACAACTTCATTTTCTTTCGCCACTTTCTCCCAGAAGGAAAAATTACGACGGGAATGAATGAAGAACTGAGGGGCTGTGTGATAGTGATGTGATAATGATTACGGGGATGTCGGTAATGGCTGCTGTTTATGTCGGTGGTTGCGGTTGTTGTAAAGCCCGTGGCATCGTAGTTACTTGAGTGAGTGAGTAAAGACGATGGGAGAAAATGGGAAAGAAATTGCGTGAATGAAGTTGTGAATGAGAGAGACATGAAAAGTTCTCCACATGACACAAGGTGTGTGCAAGTGGCTTGGTGGTTGTTTCTCCGGGCACGGAGAACAGCCAGCAGGAAAAAACTTGTAGCCATCCAGGAAATGAGTTGTATGGACATATTTACAAGATAAAAGTGTTCCATCTACAAGAAAAGATCTGCTGGAGTCTTTCAAGGTGGGCAGTGAAAGTGATGAAAGCAGCTGTGGAGAAAGGCTGCTTACTCCAGTTTTTGATAAACTTCCCCATATTTATCATCACTTCACCTTTCTATATAACCCCCATGTAGACGAGTTTTGTTTACAATTCCATGTACAATGGTAAATAACTTGAAACGAAAAATCCAGCCTACACGAAAATGTCTGAATTGAAATGACCTATGACATTTCCAATTACACAAGGGATAAAAAAATTCTGAAGCAGAAAGCAAAAATGCTGGAGATAAATGCGGAGGTGGATGTTGGAACTCCCTCCCTCTACTTAAAATTATACCAAAGAACCACCATGAAACGAACATTGAATGATAGTGGTAACAACGGATACAAGTTCAAAATGCATGCGCTGAGCCAATGCCAACCCCGAACATTTTTATTATTTGTTGCTGTATATAAAAACGTGTTTTTCATTTCATTCAGCAGAGTTAGTTCTGCAGAAGGAATAAGTTGGTTGAAATTGATTGTGTTTGAAGAAGACGATGACGAAGTAAATCAAACAGAAAAGAAGGTCAAGTGGTGCTCGAAGCAACTTTTCCAGCCATGATGATGGTGATTGGTGACTCGTGATGAGACACATTTATACCGATCGGATGTCGGACACTGGAGGAAATAGGGATCGTTATATTGACATTTGCTGACAACTACTTGTTGTTTAAAACAATGTCACTCATGTGATAAAAAAATGTACGCAGAACGGATACAGTCCGGATACAACAGTTCTTAAGAAAAGTCCCTCCTGCCTCAGTTGATTTGATACGCGTCGACCTTATGAGACTCTGCTGCTGCGATGCGACACTCGACTCTTGTCTATTGACTTCAAACCAATATTGACTGGAGAATCTTTAGAGCAGGATGTTACGTTAACTTAAGATTTCTTAGTTTCTTTTAGTTGAAAATTAAAATAAATTACTTCAACAGCATTCATTTGGACGGACATTTTTTATGGAGCATAAAACACTTTTAAAACAATTTTACGATTTTATGAGGTGCAAAAAGTATTTAATGCTTCGTGTCCATAACTGAGGGCTTTTAAGCGTTTTTATTATTACGTAACGACCAAAGTCCATGTCCAACAAGTTTTCACCATTCTCATAGGATGCATGCATCCATCCATGAAAAAATATTGTTGGCTTTTAAGGAAGTTAAACGTGGTCAAACAAAACTTGCATAACGTAGGTAGTGAATATATACACATAGGTAATAAAAATGATAAAATATTATTACTATTAATGGCAATAAAAAAGATGCTCCGAATGGAGTACTTAAGCAACTTGCATGCAAAGAAATGGAATCAAAAGCAACGCTTTTCATCTCCATTTTTCGCTCGACGGAGCAGAAATGATCGAATTTCTTCCTTTCATCTTTTTATTGCGAGCTAACCATGAAAAAAAGGAAAAAAGAACGGTGGAAAACGAAAGTGGGACAAGGGAACAAACAAAATATGAAACCTAAAATAAATAAATACAATGTGTGTATTTATCTCGAAAGCTTCTTTTTTGAACAGACAGCACCGATTTTTTATTCGTCTTCCGCATTTCTCTCGGACAACTCGTCTTTCCTATTTCATCTGATCTGATCTGATCCGACCAAAAGAGGAATCTCCAAAAGGAAGAAAACATGGAGGAATCAAATGGAAAAAGTTATTCCTGTCATCGGTTTATTTTTCAAATGGAAATTGAATTCAATTGTTGATGGAGGAGAGGCACAACATAACATCGCCAAAATAACAACAACAATAACAAGAAATGTCCATTCATTTCCATAAAAAAGCTGGGGAGAGAAAGTGCCCTTTTCTCTTCTTCCTTCCTTTTCTCCGCTTTCTCTCGGCAAATAAATAAGAAATCTCAGACGTAGGAATTTGCGTCCTTGTTTATCTTATTCATGAGCGAACATACACGTTACATACCTAAGCTCAGCTTAGATCTTCTATATACAGACAGACAGTGAAAGGATCTCACTCACAACATGAGTGCTTTCTCTGAAGGAGAAGAAAAAAGGGGAAACTGGAGAAAAGGAAATTTTTCTTGTTTGACACAAATAAATATGCAAAACTAAGCAGAGTAAATCTGGTGGAACTCAAGTAAACAGGAGTGAGAGAAAAGGGAGAAAGAAAGTAAAAAATATTCCCGGAGTCGGACTTTCCCCACTAATTTAAAGCTTTTCCTTTGCTTTCTCGCAGTAAATATATTTGAGTTGTCAATGTTTGTTTCACGGATGGGAAAAGTGGAAAATATTTCAAGCTTATCGCACATCCGCCTGTCCATCAAATCAACTTCGTACCATAAAACTTGTATGTATTTATCTATCGAGAGTGTGGAAGATGGTAAAATTCAGAAATCTGTTGCGAGACTCAGATAGGAAGGGGAAGGGATATTTATTTTTTATTATTTTCTCCTCGAGGCTCAAACTGCCTTTGCTATTCTGTAGTTGAACAGTAAATATTATGGGTAGTAAAATATGGACACTAATTTTTATCTGTTTGCTCGAACATCCACAGCAGTGAAAGACTGAGAGTGATGACGATGTAAAAATACACTCGAGTTAGTGATCCACTCAAGGTACTGAAAATCTATATAAAAAGTGAAAGGATAAACATTGCAAAACACACACAAAGACGAGCCTGTACACACGACACAAAAAAATACAGACCGTGCCATGAGCTGCTTAGTTGGAGAAAATATTTTACTTATTTTACAAGAAAATATTGCTCGGAGCTAAAACAAATATGTGCATAATATCTTAAGTCTTAACTGAGCCTAAGTTGGCTAATGTAAGTAAAGTCTGTCTCTGCTCATGGTCTTCGATAGTCCAGGTATTATGTAAACGAACGTGATTTAATATCAGACAAACTCAACAGAAAGTCTATTTTCGAATAAATACATAGGTGAAACTCGCTAATGGTAATGATGGCAATGGTAAATACATACGAAGCGGAGTGAGTTCAGTTGAGTTGGTCGAGCGACGACGAAACGGAATGCATCACTTTTTTCTTTCATGGGGTAAGGGCTGAGGTTAGCCTCAGGGAAAAGTTTCCTTCAATTTTGTAAAGTGCCTTTTTCTTTCCTCCTCTCGTTTCATTTCGTCTTCTCTTGCTCCTGCTTTCTTTTCATTTCGCCCTCGATCTATTTTCTTTTGCTTTCCACACAAAAAGTGGAGAAAGGCGAGTACATAGGTAATACAAAAATAGTCACAGTTGAAGAAGGAAAGCTCGGCCAACGAACCTACTTTCATCGCATCACACAGTTTAAACGATAACATTATGGCCTATTAAATATACAAGAGAGTGGAAGGAAAAGACGAAACTAGCAAAGGAGGAAGAAGTCTCTTCTCTTGTTTACGCATGTTGTACAATTCAGGCTCTACCTCTTTTCTACCTTTTTGCACTGATTTGATGGATTCTCTCTCCATTTCCTTTTTCTCCGGTGGAGTGAGTAGCGAAAGATTACCTAAAATATAAAACGATGGGAAACTCCAGTAAGGAAAAAGTAGATACATTACATTAGCCAATGACTTTGTTTTTTATTTATTTATACAGAAGAGGAAAAATATTGCCCATTTATAATAAGCATACTTTCCCTGCCTTGCTTATCGGTTCTGGCTGTGGAGAAAGTTGCCCAAGAACAAAAATGTGCTTAGGTAAGAAAGTAAGAAAGTCATAGTCATGGGAGCTTTTTACATTAAATCACGGACAAAGAAAAAAGTGATACGGTTGCAGACTAGACAAGACTTTCCCTTCTGCAAGAGAAAACAACAACGTTTCCACATCATCATTTTACTGCTTCATTTTCTATCAAAGACGGAAAGGGAAGAGTTTGCGTCTTTTTTTTTTCATCCGCTTCCACGTCCTCATTTTTTCGCTCGCTGTTGCTTTCGCGAGAAAAGAAAGTGAATGAAAAGAAAGACTGAAAAGATGAGATGGGAGGTTTGGTATCTCAGTAAGAGACTGAGAGTGACTGAGAAAAAGTTTCCTGGAGCGAGAAGAAAAAGTCGAAGCGAGCGAGCTAGAAGTCTCGTAATTACTAATTAGGCAAGAACAACAAGTTTCGCCTTATTTTCCGCCACGGTGAATCTTGTTGTGCAAGCAGTTGCAACAATGAGAGGCAAGGGCTACTTTTATACTGTCACAGTTTTTTAAAACAAAGGAACATGAACAATGTTGCAAAAACAAGAGGACGGTCCGGAGTTCCGGTGAAATTAAGTAACAGTTTTATTGTAACGATAGCCCTCTTATTCCAAAGGAGACTGGAGGGAAATCGGGAAATCTCCGCGGAGAAATCCGTCCATCTGACGATCACATCAGGATCACAATCACGATCCACAACCATGATGTGACTACACTACACAACTCAACTGCCTTTGTATAAGCTCACAGACTTAGGTATATTTGAAATGAAACATTATTATTAAAACTTAACTACAGCGAACATCTGCACCATTTTCCAGTCTCTCTCTAATAAGACACAAAATAAGAGCTCGAGTTTTTAGTTCAGCTTGAGCTGTCGGGGCGGTGCGCCACTAAATAGGTATAAGAAGAATCTCTCCCTTCCTTCCTTTAAGCCTTCCTACTTTCTCTTATTTTCCCCTTCCCCTGTCTTTTGTCTACAGGGCATACCTTCCGTCAACTGTCGTATAATCTAGAAAGCATATTTTTTCCAAAAAAATAATAATGTCTAAAAAGTCCCTTTTCTCTTCTGGAGAAAGTTATCTATACAAAAAAGGATCCTTAGCTTTCACTTTTACTTACTTTACTTTCACTCTACACAATACATCATATTATTATTATTATGTCATGCATGATGCGTCATGCATCTCACACAACACAGGGGAAACTTTTTCACCGGTGTGAGTTAGTTTTAAACAAGTAGAAGCCAAAGCACGAGGACAACACATGCATATCACTTTTACATATGTACATGCCCCTATTTTGCATTCGTCTTCTGTCTGTAATGTAAAGGTTCGGGAAATGCAGGTTAGACAAATTCTCCAGAGATTCCATTAATCTTCTGCTGTGAAAGTAAAGTAAAATGAGTAGCAAGCAGGAGAAAGAGCAACAGCAGCAGAAATAAGCGGGGTATTCATACAAAATAATAAAAACGCTCGCTCACTGAAAAAATATTCTCGTGTGGTTTATTTCCCACTGTACAGTACAGAGTAACGGAAACTTTCGATTTTTATAGCATCAGGTAACGCAACCGTCAGTCACACAAGGAGGAAGGATGACGGTGAAAGTGAGCAGTGAACAAGCTCTGAGCACTTGAAATTCTGCCGATGTACAACATTGGATAGACTACAAAGTGCAGCAGCTTTCACTCTTTTCTCTTCAGTCTAGGCAGGTGCTTTGGAAAGAAAAAATTGAGTGAAAAGCCTAGTTTCGTTCACTCTTTGGTTCGTTCGTGGAAGTGGCTGATCTAAAGTCATATTTACATGTATGCTTGTTTACGAGTCTGTAGACTGTAATAATATTTCATAACTAATACTATACAAAGTATAACTTTAGACCATTTTTTCAATGTTCCCTTTTTCAAAAAAAGTCGATTCCATTCTTTTTCCTCCTTGAGGAGAAAATAAAAAGACAAGTCTATAGATTCCTTTCTCTTTCTCTGCTTTCTCCAACAGTAAAAAAGATAGCTCGCTCCAGTTCTAGTCAGACTACCTCTTGCTCATCTAGAATCAAGCTGATTATTTGCTTTCCCATTTTTCCTGCTCAGCCTTATACATACTAAAACTACGTTGTTACTGAAAACAATTTCCTTCCATTCCCGTCCCTAAACGCTCTTCCTTTTCTCCTCTTTTCTTCTTCCACAAGACTGGAGAAGGAAAATGAAGCTCTCATTTTTTCTTTTCAAGTCTTTACTCTTCCATCTCCACCTTGCTCATCCCATCCCATGTATTGGAGAAATCTCACTAAAGGGGAAATCAAGTAATTTTTCCCACGTTTCATTTCTATACCATCCACGTTTAAATTCAAAGGGAAACAGAAAATCTGTCCAATAAGGATAAATATTATATTCTTGACTTATAACATTTTCAGTCTTTCGCCAAAATAACATAATCACAATGAGCTTCAACATTTCAATTCAGTTCTGTTCAGCTCACATTCACCGATTATGATAAAAATGTAAAATAAAATAAAGCAGTGTAATACAATAATATAATAGCGTCGTAGTCCTACCTGGAAAAG
>VYYJ01001980.1:0-25008 GCA_021029165.1 Cyphoderus albinus
ACACTAGGGTAAATGGTGATTATAGCTGAATTCTACGCATAAAATTACCTATAAAACACTAACTCAAATTTCAAAAACGGATTACCCACTCCGTCACAATCCTCGTGAGTACTCACACAACAACCAAAGAAATGCGAGTGGCGATGCGATTACAATAACAATAATAATCGTAATGGCATAATGCAAACATAAATAACCTCTTAGAGAAAAAGAAGAAACGTAATAGTCATGTCCAGGTCCTTTGTTGTGCTGTGTTCTGCTTTCTCTCCTTTGTCAAGTTTTTCAGGAGAAAGACACGGATAGTAGGAGGATGATCTTTTTTCTCCTCCGCAACTGACAAGAAAAAAATGGCTCGACTTGACTCAGCTCAGCTCAGTTCAGTGAGTAAGAATTCAGAGTCAGACTACCTATGCAATTGTAGTGTGGTAGTAGTTGGTTTTTTAAGAAAAAGAAAAAGAAATTTTTTATTTCTACCTCCTTTTAAAGTCACAAAGGAAGCGTAAACAAGAAGATGAAAAATATGTTTCTACTGTTTCCGCCAGAATAACTGTTTTTTTTTTTAAAGAAAAAGCTGAGTTTTGGAAAAGGCTTCCTTCTTTGCTTTTCGCTGACTTTTGCTTGCAGCCCGTTCAAAAATTGAATCTGCGGATAAAAGTATAGCGCCTGTTTCTACCCGGCTTGTGTTTTAAAGGGCGATGTATGTACTTTTTTTCTGCAATTTACCATAGATCATCGTGATCATCATGGTTGTAGCACATCAACAGTCACGGTTGCAGACACAGACAGTAACGTAAGGGTGGGCAAGAGCCCAATAAAAACAAACGGACTTGCACAAAAAATCATATCCACAAAGTGTGGATTTTTTTCTTCAATTTCAATCTTACTTTTGTTCCTCGCATCCTGTCCAAACTCCAGACCTAATGGCAAATTCACTCGCTTTTTTTTCTATTGCACGACAAATGAGGATGATTCGGAGGCGATGTCGGTGTCCCCTGGGACCGACCTCAACTTTTCTTTCTTCAGTTTGTTCACACAGAAGAAATGTGAAAATCCAAGTGAGTCGGGGTGTCACCTTCACTTGACATTTTAGAAAGTAACGAAAAGAAAAGTTGTGTTGTTCATCGCCACCCTCACCTCATTTCAAGCCACCTTCAAACCACCTCGTTTACCAGACTTTTTCTAAAGGTTACATTACAAACTGAACTGAAATGAACCTGTGCTAGGCTAGATGGAATATAAAGAAAAGATGTGACATTTTTTTTTAGTCCCCCTTTTCATGTTTTCTGACTTGACTGATTCCCGTCGAGGGACGTGGCTCTACTCCAGGATAACATGACGTAACAGATAAAATTCTCACCTGACTTTCATCGTTCTCACTTTTTCATATTGATCCCCGTGTCATTTGCATGCTCCTAAAGAAAGTGAGCACGCGCTTTTCTTTTTATTCTAGTTTTGCTCGCTTTGCAAAGACAAAAAAGGTTACATTAGGTAACTGTCCTTTCTTCTATTCAGGGAAACATTAATAATATCTCTGAAAGAGCAAAAAAATGTTTTTTATTGAAAACAACTTGCAAACAATTGTTTTTATGTGATAAGAGAAAAATAGGGGAAGGAGGATGAGGAAATGGACACGGAAGAAAGTCCGAGTTCAGTCTGGCCGCTCTGTTCCACAATAATGCAATTTATTTGTAAAAAAAGAAAGTAAAAGTGAACTGGCTGTAAAATAATGCTACATAGATTCTACTCTAGCCTTTTGTAAGTAAAAGTTTTGCGTACTTTCAACTTTTTAGTGAGTGAAATACGACAAAATAAGAAGCATGAAATACGTGACGAAATAGTGCACACTGAACCGAACCGAGAAGCTTCATGTCCGTCCCCGTATTTTTTTTCTACAAAAATTTCCAGACATGGAACATCACTGATATCTAGAACAAAAAATAAAGTTGCTTGATGCGTTTGTATTCAAAAGCAAGTCCAGATTTTTCTTCGTTGTTTTCTGGAGGAAACGGGCTGGCTCATGCTTGCTACTGTTGATAGGATAATGTAGACACAGGAAGGAGGATGAACTTTACTTTTTTATTCTTGTTTAGTCCTCCAGCTTCCAGCTATCGCTGTCTCAATCTCGAGTTTGTTCGAAAATGTGTAAAATAGGAAGCAAAAAAAAGTTTGGCGAAAAGTCAGATTCCACTGGAAAGAGGAGGAAGTGTTGGAAGACATTTCCAAAAAGTTTCTTACTTTATTTTAGAATAGAATAGTAAAATCCGAAAAAGAGCAGACACGTCTGAACTGATAGTGAGTTAGTGGAAGTGGGAAAAAGTAGAAATTTCTCGAGACGTAATAAAATTAAAGTTATCAGATAAATTTAGTTCTCACAGCTCAACACTTCCTGCTTTCTGATCAATGTCTCAGAATGAAAGTGCAAACGCCAAAAGTTACAAATGCACTCTCTCAACTGCACTTTGTGCTTAGAAAATCAAGATGACATTCATTTTCTAATTCTCCTCATTTAAGAATGTTTTACAATATCAGATCCGAACTATGGCTAATTTGCCACTTGAAATGTAAAATACGTCTCTGTCATAGTCATGCCACTCTCTCAGTCTCCCTGTCACAATGCGATCTTTCTACTTACTAAACATGACTTCATAAAAATCAGAGAGTTTGACTTTCAAAAGGAAAACAAGACTTTGCGTATAAAATTGCTTTATTTTCTTCAATCCAATCAAATAGGAAAACAGAAGCACTAATTTAGACGTAGACGTTTTCTGTCTGTGAGTGAACTCATCTCATCATAAAAACAGAAACTGCTTCGTTTTTAGAACCTCCCAATCTCTTCCATACTCCTCTACTGTCTTTTTAGGATTTTTACGTAATCGTATGCCAAATCACGAGAAACCGACTCGAGCCACCAAGCAAGCAAAAAGCAGCCGACGACGCATCACATCTCATCTCTGCTGGTTTTTTGCTGATGTGAACCATTCGCAGTCGCTGATGAATGTTAAAACGTATCGCTTTTTTATTGTCGGCTCACTATCTCTGAAGTCTTCCGGGAAAAGGATAAAATGCAGCCATGTGCCATGTTCGAGAATCATGTCTAAAACTCTGACTTATGCTTGCATAATACTATGCGTGTGTTAGCATTATTCAGTGGCACACACTTCTTGCTCTCACTGGGATTTTTATTACTGACTTGAAGATGCCTTTGAAAGATTAGCTGTGCAAAGAAAGATGAAGACGAGAGGGAAAGAATCTCCCTCCACATCCACATCCACATCCACCTCCACCTCCACTTAGTTTATGGAGGTGGCTAAAAAGCCGCACTCAGCGACTCACGAGACAGTAGGAGAGAGACGTGGAGAAGGAAACGACCACTTTTTCTATAGCCTTTTACATAGCTACGTTCTCTTTGTATTCAAAAAGATTTCTTAGTTTTAGTTGAATTTCTCCTCCATTCCTCACGGAGTTTGCATTGCATTCAGACGTGATGATAATGATGTTGACTGTGACTCTGACGATGTCGGTGGTGATAAAAAGCGAGAATTTATAGAGATTTATGTCCTTTTTTGGAGAATTTACACCGCGGTCGCCAACTATAAAAACATTTTCCAACAATCTCTTCACTTTACCGAGCAGTTTCTTCTCTCATTCAGTCTTGATTCGCTCTTTCCTTTTTCTCCTCTTTATTTCTCTCAATGTGATTCTAAGAACGAAAACGAAGGAAAAAAATATTCCGGCTAGAAGAAAAAAAAGTAAAAATTCATAAGATAAGGAAATTCCGCCGCCTTTTTTTGTTTGAATAGTTCCATTAAAAATTGAATGGGGGTTTCTTTTTGAAAGAACGAAATACAAAAACAAGGAAGCTCTTTTAAATTTCCACTTTGAAAAATCGACTTTTCTTTAGAGGCAGAGGCAATGTTATTTTGGTTATTCTAGGAACAATTTTTCTTTCTAAATAAGTGGAACCAGGCAATGTGAGTGAGTGTGACTCCACCATACCACAGAATTTCGAGTCGTATCAAACTTGTCAATCTCTCTCTAAGCCGCCAAAGATTTTTGGTGCTGAGTAAAGCTGCTTTGTCTGCCTGTGGTATTTCTGCTTAAAAAATAAATTGCGACAGTGGCAGTGACACTCACACTTTCACTAGAAGAAACGCCAAATTTGCATTTCCTTTGACTCCTGGTTCTGGTCCCGATAAAAACGGATTTTCCGCTGATCTAATCATTTATGTATCTTTGTACTAGGTAATCCTCAAAATCATAGATCTAGAAAAATGACTCGGCAAAAATTATGTTTGCACCTCTCTACATTTTTATCCTCTTGTTTTATTCACAAAACTTGATGCATTTATTTTTTTTGTAATGCTTCATGTCACTCTTCTACAGATGAATGTGTGCGATATGGCCAAGGTCACCGTTCCGCAAAATTTCTTCCGCTAAAACAAATTTATAACTAGATGCCTGGAATGCACCGGATACTTTGGAATTTTAAGAGACTTTTAATTAGGTTGTGCAAACAGAGAAAAATGCAACGGAAAAATTATCATCACAGTGTCGTAACGTAACCTCATTTCAGTCTGGGAATGTTTTCAAGATAAAAGTTAAAGTTGAGTTTTGTAAGTTTTCCTATGCTAACAACACTAAGGAGGTTTTCACATTTCCTAAGTGCTTTCCAAGAGTTGCACATCTGCGTTTTCTCGAGTTATTCACAACCATGGCTCCCCGTTAACAAGTCGCAGGGTTCGGAAAATTCCCACCGCCCTTTTACCATTGCGCTTTATCCACTTTGCCACCCTCCTGGTTTACCATTCGGTCTTTTCACCACTTTTTGTACACGTCATGAGGTTTCGACTCAAAATGTGGTACGAGGTGGTAAAAAGGCGGTGGGAAATTTCCGGCTCCCCAAGTCACAGATGCATATCGAAATTGTCTCCACTTCAAAGTATTTCCTTGTTTGCTCACGCTCAGGGCTGATGTTCTTTGTTTTAGGTTTGTTGCTGCTTCGAAGTAATAAGTTTGTAGGAAAAGTAAACAATTCTACTAATTGGCTTAATTAAATGCTGAGAGCGAGATTAGAAAAGCTAACAAAACAGACCGTTACAGAGATAGTGTTTTGAAAATGTTAAATTAAACGATCATAAATTATTCCGTGAATTTATAGCCAGCTTTTATGTATCGTTTCAGTTTCCAAGTTTTTCTTTTCAATTTTTTTTTCTGTATCATTCGTACTTTCAGAGTAAAATAAAATAATTTAATCAGAATTTAATCAAGCTGTCCTTAATTAATTGTCAATTTTCTACTTGATTTTCCTCACTTGTCACTTTATTTCTTATTCTCTTCTGACAAACTTTAAAAACTTTCTCAACTGATCAGAGAAAAGTAACTTTAACGAGATTTCTATTTTTACTACTTTGTATTTTGATCAGGAACAGAATCACGCTGATGGTAGGAAAATTCCGGTGCGGAAGTACTTTCAAAGTTTATTTTACTTTGAGTTCATTCCACAAAAAGAGCATAATAAAATATTCTTCGTTGGACAATTCTCGTTATTTTTCTGTTTTTCTTTCGCAAAAAATGGAAACGAAGGAGGTCGTTCCCCTCAGAATAAAGTTGCAATTTTTTTACCAGCAAATATTTGTACGATGGTGATATTTTAAAATCTCGGTTAATCCCCTTTCTTTTCTTGTTCTTTCAAACTGGAATCTTTAGTTCAGTGTGAGGTGAGTGAAGTCGAATGATATTAAGAAAAGCTGCCTCCACTCAGTTGCTTCAAGTCAGCTCGCATTATTATAAAACAAGCAGAGAAAAAAATCCCATTAATTTTTTATTAAAAAGTAAATATGATATGAGGATGCCATAGAATGTCCATCAAATGCCACACTAACTTCCATAAAGTGGCTCACTTTTTTCTTAAGATCATCCTTTCTCCAGGCTGTACAACATGCGATGTATTAGATATTATATTGCAACCGAGAAAATTGGATGTCAAAGCATCGACGTAGAAGCGCAGATAACCTAAACCGCCGTATCACCACAATGCCATATCATCATATCAGCCATATCGCCCATCATGCTACCATCATCATACATTTATATGACAAAATTGACATTTTTTTGCAAGAAAAAGTTTTTTTTGACTGGTTTTACATTTGCAATGGTGAACTCATCTTAGCTCCTCAAGCCCAAGCCAGAGTCAAATCCGCCTGAAAGTTGAGACGAGCGAAATACTATCTCCATATTTGTCTCCAAAGTAATTTCGGTTATGGATGCTGGAGAAATGAAGGAGAGCAGAGGAGAGAAAATGCGTCTAAAAATGTCATCTCGTCACAAAGTACCTAAAGACCACACAGGCTTACATCACATCACATTTCTAAGAAGCTTTTGCCCATTATTGTGAATTGTTGTGTGCGTTTATGTATGTGTGCCATCATTTTTAAGCCCTTCAATGCAAAATTTCATGGAATTTTCCTTCCCTGTTCCACTTCGAAATCTGCTTTCAATTTCAATATGAAAGTAGAAACGTCGCAAATTATGCAACAAGCTGCCTTGCCCCATTTTTTTTTTACCTATGAATCCTGAATTCTAAGCCTGGGCAGAAATCACTTTCCCCAATATTGGGAAACTAAAAGTGATGTGAGAAGACTTAGTTCATTTTCAAAATGGACACACTTCACAATTTCCAACCACTCACCAGTCACCACTACCACCAAACGCCACTGGTATTGTAATGTAATACCACTGTGCAAACATGCCCAGTTTTCCTCCTGTTTCCATTGCCATTGCTGTGATATGGACTGGATAAAAGGAAGTGTGTGCTTTGGTATGCATGAGTGACTGGGAGAGTCATTCAACGCGCTCAATATCTTTCCATACTCGAACTCATCCACTCCAATGAAACACACGTGGCCACCTTTTTATAAAGGGAAGACACATAAAATAAATGTGGAAAGCAAATAAAAAAGACGAACTGACTGAAACTGCCTTTGTGGCAGTGGATGGATGGGAATTGGGTGGAATGAGACGGAAAGAATATTATGCTGACTTGGGTGTGTTTGGAATAGCCAGAGGGAGAGCACAAGAGAGAAGAGGAAACGGAGAGACAGGGAAAGGAAAGAGATACATGAGCTAGGAAAGAACAACTGGTTTTTAGTAATCTTTGGGGAAACCGTTCTGTCTATGGAGCGACAAGCGACGGGACGGAAATGAGAGAAAGAGAGACACATAAAAAAGCAGTGGAGAAAGGAGAAAAAGATTGTGGCATGGGGCGCAAGCAAAGCTTACGCGACGTGAATGGATTGGATTTGAAGCACAATTTTTTAACTCTCTACTGTCAAATGAGACAAAAGTGGACGATAAATTCGGATCACTTTCTCTACATAAAGAAACACTACGCGTACATTTCCATGTGTTCTAACCGGAAGCTGTAGAAAAAAATGAATATTTAATTCTTTGTTTGCTCTTTCCCGTTCTACTCCAGTTTTGGGCAATGACTACTGTCCCGGCTACATGGACAGCTTTGGGAAATGGAACACAGGTTTCTATTGTCCGCCCATAATTCCCGATGTGGCCGTCTACTGCTGTGGCACCGTCCTGCTCAAGTACTGCTGCACGCTGGGCAAACCCATTCCAGGGGGCCATTACTCCAAGGGCTATGACAAGCATCGCAATCATCTGCTCTCGGCCACGGAGGATGGCCACGACGAGGAGGAGGATGACGATCTCCCGGAAAGAGAGGAGGACACGGAAACTATTCCGGAGATGCCGACCTTGCCGACGGAAAATGATCTCAATCAGTAAGCTCCACCATTAAAAAAATCTATTCGCAAAAACAAACGTAAATACAACAGAGAAAAGCACTTCGCCTTGAGACCATGCGTCTTTGATGTCTTTTTTTATTTTATGACAATGGCAATGAATGGCAATCTCGATACATTTTTTCCAGAAAATCCCTGCTCATCGGAATTGTCTGTGGACTTGTGGCAATGGCCGTGCTGATGACCATCGTGTCCTGCTTCTACTGTTCGTGCTGCGTTCTCTACAAAAAGCGAAGGGGTCATCAACTTTCCGGAGGTACTTTACTTTCACTCCTCAAAACCCTTACATTCGCATCTTCGATCTCGATATTATCGATTATCCATCTTTGAAAATCCTACATAAAAATGGTGCTCGCCTGCGCATAAAACACACATTTTCATGTAATCCCACTACTGACCATTTCAGGTTTGCTTTATGGTATTCCACCGTCATCCTCATCGACCACCACCTGCGGTCTGATCAACTCTCTGAGTAGTACGGGTGGAGGTGGCGCCAACTGTAACAACAACACAAATGCTCCAAGTGTGGGACAACCGAATTTCATCTCCACAGCGAGTCCACTGAATCCCCTCTTGGACTACTGGAGCTCCACCACCGGAGGAGGTGGTAGCAGCAGTAACAGCAGCGCTTGTGGTGGCAGTACTGTAATAGTGGCCGCAACTGCCACCTCGTTGAATCCACCTTCACTGGTAGGTCAGCCACCACCTCATGTGCATCAGCACGGAAGCATTTACCACCACCATCACCACTTCACCTCCAACAGTCCAATAATTGGACCGCCTCCGTTGCTCGCAGGGGTGGTGCCGCCCCCTCAAGCTTTGGAGCCACCGCCGCCTTATTTGGCGGTGGCAGGGGGTTGCTGTGATGTGAATCCTACGTCGGTGTCTTCATCCTCGTCACAGCCCGCAATTCACACATCTAGGACTCCAGTGAGAACAAATAGCCGGGGCAGCACAACAAGTAGCGCAGGAGGAGACCGGGTAAACAACAGCGGCAGTGGAAACACCAATCTCATCATTCAGCGACAACTGTCCTATCTCCAAAGTCATCACCACCATCACCATCATCATCATTCACTGAATACCGGAAGTAGTAACAGCAACAACTCCGCCGCGCCACCTTCCACTGCCAGTCCTTCAGACATGCCTGTGACCACCTCCGCCCTCACATCCACTTCGACCTCATCTTCGAGGATGAACAACATGAACCAGAGCTCCCCCATTTCCGCTGCTGCGGTCGCGTCCCAGCACCAGCAGCCTTCCGTCAATTCCCCATCTTCCAGACCTAATAATAATAGCAGTAATAACGGTAACACTAACGGTAATAATAATAACACTTCCAGCCTCTCCAGCACCACCACCAACGCACTCACCAGACTTCTCTCTTCCGCAACGAGTGGAGTTGGTGGCAGGGGGAATCTGCCGCCGCCGTACTTCGTCGAACAGTACAGGATCCGCAACCGGGTCCGGCCACCGCCCTTCCCTACCACCGCCACCGCTACTAATAACAACAACAACAACAATTCTTCTTCCTCTGCCTCCTCCGTTACATCGACCGTTACGTCTTCGAATACGTCAAGTGGGAACAGAAACGGTAATCGCACCCAGGACACGATTCACAATCTCCTCTATCCACTTCTCAACTCGGCCGCGATGGCCAGGCAGAGTGAGAACAGGCATAACTTTAGACGAGGAGGAGGTGGAGGTGGCGGTGGTCACGCAGACACTCAAAGTGAGCCAAGAAGAAATAATAACAATCACCAGCATCAAGCCAGTCATCATAATCATAGTCATAACCATTCTCATTGCCACACTGCGCACCATAACCGGAATATCACTGGAGGAGTTGCTGCTGTTGCTGGAGGGGCGGCTTCCGGCTTGCATCGTTCATCATCCGACAGACAGCAACTAAGTCGTCAGATGAGTTCACAAGGAGGAGACGCCAGCAGTGCCAGTATTATTACAAGTGATTCGGTGGTCGTGATGAACAATCTAATTAATAACTTGTCCCAAACTCTGCCCCATCATCATCATCATCCTCATCTTCAGTCCAACAATCGGCACACTTCCGCTAACAGAAGCCGCTTCCCTTCTGCTGGAGGAAGGAGATCAAACGAAGTTGTAGAAGGTCAAATGGGAGCGGGAAACACCGCCTCCATGGACCGGGGTGGAGGTGGAAGTGGAGGTGGAAGAGGCGTGAGAGACACGATGACTCTTGTGCACAGCAATCATGAAATGGACACGCTGGGCAAGATCTTGAACACTTCTGCAATCTCTGCAAACAACAACAGGAGAAGAGGTAATTCTACTTAATTCTAATAATTAAATGGAAACATTTTATTTGAAAACTTAAATCAAACGCCCATTTGATTTATGGTTTGTTTCTTTCTCCAGAAATTTCTCCAGGAATCGTGGAATCTTCCTGTGGCGATAATGCTCGCTCCTCCCGGCACCAAACTCAAGACTGCGACAACATTCAATTAGATTCCATTGTGACAAGTGGAGACGAGCGACAAAACATCTTTCCAAGGGAAGTGGAAGGCCGGACCAGGAGGAGTTCGACAGTGGAGACTTCCGGAGCGGGGACATTGAACATAGGAGCTCTTGACGACGACGAGGATGAGGTGATTGCAGTGGTCACCTCGCAGGAGGATGATGAGGAAGACGTGGATGTGGAAGAGGAGGAGGACGATGACGAGGAGGTTGAGCTTGTTGGCTTCGGGGATGACGATGAGGACGAGGAATTTGAGGAGAATTCCGAAGAGAAAGTGAACAGTGAGTCGGCACCGAACAGTTCGAGTTTCGCTTCCGCACTCCATAACAATGTACTGTTGAAAGGAAACGTGGATGTGGATGTGGAGGTGGACGTGGAGGCGGGGGAAAGTGAGAAAAGTGAGATTGTGAAATGCCAGGAGGAAGAGGTGACGCAGCAAGGGGTTGCAGTGGGTGTTAACACGATGGACAAAGTTTGAGGCGGAAAATAGATTTTTTACTGTTTAATAACGCTACATAATTATAAAGCAGCTAGGAGTTAAATTCATCTCGATACAGTAAGCTAAAATGTGTAATTAATTCCAGCTCCATTTCCCAGAAATGGAATCCACAGTAGGATAGTAATTAAAATGACCACACAGGATACAAAAAACGTCAAAAGTGCCGGAAGAAAGTGGAAGTGAAGGGAAAGGAAATGGGAGAAAGTAAAGTCAAAGTAAGACCATTTCAATGAAACAAGGTAAAATTTTGAACAATTTCGCTAAATTAATAGCACTAGACTAAGTTTTTGCAGGAAGTCGCACTAATGAGTCAGTTAGGAAGTTTCTGTCTCGGAAATAGTTTTTTTCTTGGAGACCACCACCATTCTAATGTAGTACGTAATAACTAAGCTGAGTTGAGTTGATTAAATAATTACTTTCCATAATGAAATGAAATGAATGTGTGTTACATTAATACATTACGCTGTACAGTTACTTGTAAGGTTCTTTAATTCTTGTAGTGTTAAATTGTATGAATAATAAAAAGAATTGTGATCGTGAAATTTTGGAGTCTTTCAATGCATTTCTCGGAGTGACAGAGCGAACACTGCTCAGTCAGACTCAGTCCCATTCCAACTTTGGAATTAAAAAAGTGTTTTGAAGTGCCAAGGCAGTAGACAATTTTTGGGGTTGCCTGTCGCGGTCATGCATCTTGTCCTGAGACTTTCACATCTGTCTGGTTCTACTTTACTTTCACAGGTTTTCTTGTCCAAGCCAAATTGAGGTTTTCAGACTTTGAGAGTGTCGAGCTGTAACGTGTCGTTTTACCACCGTCCCCATCACCTCTCTAAAGAAAATTCTCTTTCTTACACACAGGAAAACTTTTTATGAAATGATTAAATAAGCAAAAAGGAAATGGATAGTTTCGTTGTTAATCTTTTCTTTGTGGGTGGAAAACACATCTCTACTTTAAACTGTTATTTTTTTTTGTCTGTTGTGTCTTTCAGTAAAATTATTGCACATGCACATTAGTTTCAGCTATGCTACTAATTAATTGTTTTAATTAGAATGCGGAAGCAGTGACAAACACAGTGACACAAAAAAATGAGAGAAACGCGGATTTTCATGGAGGTGGATTAGATTTGGAAGGAAACCCGGATTTGCATATTCATTACTTCATTTAATTCATCTTACATCACATCCTCTCTAAAATGCACATTCTAAGAGAGAAAATTGGCGACAGGTAGGTAGCATGTATATAGAATAAAATACTATTGCTCACTTCCTGGATCATTTCATAGCTAAATAGAATATTCCATCCAATGGATTGGCGAACCGAAATGAAAGTTGGTAAATCGTTGGGAAAACGACGGTGGTGATTAGGAAAGTTTTACACTCCATCTCAAGTTGAAAATTGAATTCTCTAGGGTTAAAGTGAATCGATTCATTTCATTATTTCCGCAATAACTTGAGTCAACCCGCAAAAATTAATGTTTACTCATATAGACTTTGCCTGTGTCTATTTTATTTTATTGCCAGTTTGCCCGCATAAAATGAAGTAAGTGGCATATTATCAATATCGGAAAAATTCATTACAACTTTCTCCAACTTTTTTATTGAAATAGGAAATCGAAAAATTGTGAGAGACAGCTAATCATGTTGAATAAGTAACGAAATTGTGAATTCGCATCCAAAATTAATTACATGGTCCGCAGTGACTCTGACATTGGCCATGGTGGGAATTGAGCATTACTTTGGACGTCTCGCGTTCTAACGTTTTTTCTTTGAGTTTCGCTGACTTTTACGAAAGAAAAACTTTGCCTTTTCATCTTTAGCTACATTTTTTTTTGTCTGCATGAAAAGTTTTGTTTAGGTAGTTTAGTGCGGTGTATGACACGAGAAGGTCCGTGTCACAACAACATTGAGATAGAATTAGAGCCGAGAGGAAAAAGTTTTGGGATAAAAGGAAATATTTTCTGTCTTAATTAATTTAATCAGAAGAAGAGACATCCCAGTCAGTGTAGTGCTTTACTTTACTGACTCCCGTTGTTCGAGAGAATCTTTCTTCATATTTCTTTTCCGTTTACTTAAGTGCGTCTGTTCCACTTTTACAAATGAAATTATTAGCTTTAGCTCACTAGACACTTACATACCTATAGAAGCAGCAAGAGCACTACAAGATCCACGCGAAAAAGTTTATTGTGTTATTACATGAGTCACACTTTGTGTAATAATAACCATTTTCTTAATAGGATCATAAAGTAATTTACAGTCTGAGTCAAGAATCTTTTCAAGAGAAATGTGTGTGTGCAAGTATCGCGTTAGTTTCTTCTCAGCTCACTTATTTGTCCTTATAAATTACACTTATTAATTTTTCCCCTTTGCTGCTTTCCATTCTTCAGGCATGGATGCACACATTCTGCTCATCCTTCCTCAACACATTGCTCCCCCTACCTAGACTACATTTTATTCCACCATTTCATTTTTAAACTAAAAACAATTCGCTTCTTGCAACTTTAACCTATGTAACATGGCCAAGAGAGGACCGGAAAATAAAATGGAACACATGATACCAGCAAGCACCTGACCTAATGAACCGTTTTATTCTGGCTACTAAATATGCACTAAGTTCATTTTCATTCCTCTTTTACCTACCGCATGTACTACTAGTATGCAAATTGCAAGCACAAGAAGTTTTTTATTTTGCAAGAATAAATTTCAGAGGCAGACGTTCCGTTCCAAGACATCTGGCTCTTATCATCTCATTTGCTCTGGGAAATTTTGCTATTTCATTTTAAAGGACTGTAAATTGTCCACTGCTTTCCCACTACAGCTTCAACTTCAAATCAGCATTTTCTTTATTTCGCTTCATTTCAAAAATGAGCAATAAAAATTAACTCTGTGAATTCCCTGCTCACATAAATAAAGTTTCATTGAATGCAAATCCCAAAATGAAAAGTCGGAGTCTGCGTGTGACATGACATTTTGAAAACAAGAAAGAGAAATGAATTTGAAGAAAGGAATGCTGACGAAAACATGACGGCTCTCCATGTACACAAACAGGAAACAGCAAAACTCGAGAGTTCACTTGATCCGTCTACTTTACTTATTTACAACCAAGCAAAAACAAAAAAAAACAAGCACAAGCTAGAAATTTGTTTGTTTTTTATTTCGCGACTTTTCGCCAAAGAAAAATGAGCTGAGTCGCAGTGCCAAGAAATCAGAGAAATGCCACAAAGGATAAGAAAAAACGACTTTCAAAATATCACTTTTCTTACTGAACAGTTTATGTCGCTGAAACACTCAACCATTTTTTTGCAACTTTGAGCCACAAGACAGGTAATAATGGCAATAATGACCCTTCCGAGATACTGTCTGATTCTGCTCTTACCCCGTGTAAGCAAACACAATAAAAATAGAGGAAGGTGAATTCGAATCTTGTGAAAATGTTAGGGTATAAAAGACATCCGGAACAGATCCCTTTACATTCTACCAGAAGAGAAAAATAACCAGAAGCCGAAGAAAATGGTCATTACCGATCATAAATGTTCCATTATTGGTGCAGCACATCGTTACCGTTTTGGAAGTAAGTAAAATCAAATAGTCTTTTTTCAGGTGGCCACTCTTCTTCATTGAAGTTAGAAAGTCTCTCTCGCTTTCCACAAACTACACAAACTACGTCTTTTTTCGAGTCATCCAAGGAACTACCTATGCAGTGGACCATTTTCCCTTTTATATTTCATCTTGCAGGAGGTAAAAAAATGAAAAGGGGTTCACGAGACCAAACTAAGGGAAAAGCGTTTGGTTTGCTCGGCTCAAAGGAAGCGAGAAACCAAATCGCAAACAAAGGAAACCAGACGAAAACCACACAAAGAAAAACACTGTCTGCTTTTTGTGAGGATGAGCCAAAAATATCAAGGAGGCAAAAAGATAACATTTATATTTGGATTAAGGGCTTTTTCGAGTGGAAGGGAGAGAAAAGCGCACTTATTTTTTATTGATTTATTTTACCATCCATCTGCAACCAACTATTACATAAGTATTACGATTACCTTCCTATTATTATATTTTTATTGACAGAGCCGCACATCAAACAATTCCAATGTGGAATGGGCGTTTTCGTGAGAAATATAAAAAAATGAGAAAAAAAAAGATATTTTTTTTTCGAGAGAGAAAGTCGCTCCTATTATCATCATTATTATTATTTGTAAAAGTTATGTGTGTCCGTCCTTCATAATATAAAGATATTTTATGTTTTTGTAGTGTCTGTGAGTAGATTTTCATTATCGTTCCTTATTACGCTGGGGTATTTTCGTTTCAGATTCAGCTCAGAATCAGACTGGATCGGATACCAAAAGATAAAAGAAAAAGTGTCGATTGGTGCGTGGTCCAGATTTTTGATTGAGCAAGGAGATTTAATGAAAGAGGCGAATAAAGAAAGAAAAAGATGTTCCAGATTCCCTGGAATTCTTTTTGAAGAATAGGAAGAAAAGGAATGCCACTTGCTACAAACAATGTCTCGCTTCCACAATTCTCCGGCCATTCATTTTCTCGGCGGGGCCAAACGGCACAAAAAGTTACTTATTTTATGACTATGACCAAATTTTATAAACGCTTCCGGTAAATAACCTTTGGGCACATGCTACAAAGACGGGAATTTTCTTCTGAGCAAGCTAAAATATTCTTTCGGTGATAGTAATTCATAAAAGAATTGAAGATGAAATGAAGGCAAAGGACAGAAAAGAAACGAAGGTCATTGGCTTCTTCCAAATGGAAATGCTCCCACGCATGAAGATCGGACACGATAGAAGTGTAAATTTAAAAAATAGAAGATCGTGTGAGATATCGTCTGATCTTGCTGACTATTGAAGGTGGATTGGCTGCGAACCGAAAAGGAATTTTTAATTAGAGGGAATGCGGAAAACTTTTTCAATTCCCTTTAATACTCACATACATCCCTGTTCTAAAGATCCTTTTGGCATTATCAACTTTGATGAGTATTTAGAAGTTGAGATACATATATCGACAGACTCTCAAAGAACACATGTCACGTCTCACACACTCCGAAAATCAAAGACATTCTTTTCTTTGCGAGCAAAGCCTCTTTCTTCCATTGTAAAAGATTATTTTAGCAGCTGTCCCTTCCGCTTCTTCTTGCTTCTCAATCCTCTCTTCCTTCCTTCCCCCAGCTCAACTCGAACTCGACACAATCACTTCACCCTTTCCTTTGGCAGTCTTCGTCGCAATTGGCATGCAACGCTGTTTTTTTCCATTTTATTACAATTTTATTACAACTTTATTCCACTGATCTTGATCTGACTTGGCTTTTCGACCATAGCACACACACCACATTTCAAGTTGGCGGAGTTTCCCTTAGCAGACTCGAAATTATTACGATTCCTGTATCCATTTTTTCATCCATTGGAACATTCTCATCCACTATAAAAAATGTTTTTCTCTTTTCATTCTAATAATACCTGCGTGTTTCCTATAGATTGAGGAGGGCTAGCAGAGGAATTCACCGAGGAATGTGAAACTGTGGCAGTTTTATTCAAGAGAGGGATCAGGCGAATTGCCAGGTAATGAAGAGTGATCGTGTGTGTGGCAGTGTAAAAAGAGAGCAGTGTCAGTCGCAAATCGCACTTAGATAGTGGAACATAAAGAATGCATCAGTGGCATGAATGCCGTCTTTCACAAGCCAAAAGATCGAGGTCCAGAAAAAAAACTCAGAAACAAATAAAATATGGACACACAACACAATATTCCCTTGCTTATCTATAAAACGTAAAGTGATGTAACGTAATGGAAGCCCATGCGACTGTTTGCTTGTTTTTTGTCATGCCGTAAACTTTTTATTGGACAATTGAAACTGCACTGGCCTGATTTCATTTCATTCTCTACATCCTACTGATTCTACACAACCACAAAATTTCTCATCTTTCACAGAAGAATTCGGTCAAGTCAGAAAACAGGAGCTGAAGTCAGAGACACAGAAAGAGATTGATGGGAAAGAAAAGGAAAAAGTAATTTGTTCCAGATGGAGAAATCGCGAATTTGCAGAATGAAAAAGGCAGAAGGCAATGCAGTGGTAATAAAAGGTATAGAGAATAAAAAAGCTTTTCTTTCTGACGGGGAAACTCATTATTTCTTCTTACGTTTGAATACATAATGAATTGTGTGTCTATTGAGGAGAGTTCTATTTTTACCCTCTCTACTATTGCTGGACACAAGATAAGGAAGATACCTCCTGATTCCTTTATTCTACTTATTAAACTTTCCCTTACGTGAGACTTCACTTTGCTCAGACTCCAGTCAAGTAGAAGACTTCGAAGCTCATCTTCATCTAAGTTCCTCAGGTAAGCCTTTTCTCCTCTGCTCCCGTGGGAATTTCTCCTTCCATGTCGTGGCATCGTTCTCTTCTCTTAGAGCCTTTCCAGAGAAAAAAAAGATACGTTACCTTTACACTGCCTTGCTTGCTTAATAAAAGAGGAGCCACACACAATAACAATATTAGCGGAGGAGAAGAGGAGACGAGACTCTTGGAGCAGCATCCGCAGCAGCAGCTTGGAGAAAGCAATCCAATTCCGGTGGATAGGCACTGGGAGAAACATAACACGATATAAGATGAATATGGCTGTAGCTGTAATGTAGGAAAACCAGAATTCCTCCTGGAATACATTTTATAGGGAACGACATGGAAAATAAGTGGAACATTCGAGAAAAGAGGAAGTTGAAACGATGGCATCAACATCAACAAGAGTATCGCGGTATCAGCATCATCAGTGGTATTAACAACGTAGTCTTTTCTCTCTTCGAGTTCTCCTCAATGAGAAAAATATCAAAACAAAAATTCTCCTTTTACTCTGGAAATTCTACCTCTGGCTCTGAAGATCGCTGGCCACAACAGGCACTTGCACAGTAAAAGTGTTTAGTTTTGGTAGACTGTTGAGTGAGCCATCGAAAATTTTCGTGGGGAGGAGAAGAAAGCGACTGAAATTTTATTTTATGTACATGTCAGCTTGTCCGCCGTACACATGGACGGTTAAGGAGGTAATTAATTTCGTATGCGCTTTTATAGTAGCTCGAAAATGTTGGGCTTTGCTTGACTCCACTTACTTCCACTTTAGTGTACTCGTGCTCCAGTTTTTTGGTTCGAAAAAGCATAAAATGCAATTATGTACTTGGAACGTAGTGAGACAACATGAGAGTGTAGCACAGTGAAGCAAGTGAAGTTTGGCGGAGGTAAGCGAAATGACTTGAGCTGTGAAGTGAGTTGAGAGCTGATTTTCAGTTGAGTGGAAGAAGGAAAGATGAAGAGGAGAGAAACTCAGTTTTAAATACATTTTATGGCCAACAGGAAATGAGGACACGGACATGCACGCAAGCCATGAAATTGAGAGCTGCTTGTTCAGAGAGACGAGAGCAGAAATAAGCGTTTTACGAGCCAGCCCATTGTGACGATGTGAAAATGGTGGAGGAACACATGACCACCGTGATCGTGATCATGATCATCATCTCGCTCAGCAACGAGGCGAGGAGGTGGAAAAGCTTACGTTCCTTGTTCCGCTGTGTTTAGCATTAGCACCACTCTACTAGCACAGTGACCATTTCTTATTTACATATTTACTCACTACCAGATTTTCTCCCAGCCAACAAACCAAACCCAGCAAATTGCGAATTTTAGCTGTAGGCCATTATCCTTGCCAGACACTGCTCGGCTAAGCTCAGTCTCACAGTTTTATTACTTGATGCTAGCAAGGGAGTAAATTAGTAAAATAAAAAGGTTATCAAACAACAATTTGTTAACAAACAACCAAGTGAGGAAAATTGAGCACGAAGTGATGAGAAAATTACAAAGGAGAATCGGCAATGTAGTAAGAAGCAAGTAAACAACATTTCATATCCTTCTAAATATGTACATATTATACATGCTTAATTAGCTAAAAAATAAACATTTAGCAAAACGTGACTCTCTCAAAGCTGTTTATATACAAAGTCATCAGCAATCCTCCACAAAGAAACTCACTTTCACATAAAAGTCTCAAATTTAGAAGCCTTTGACGAACAGTGTCATTAAGTTGAAGGCTCATTTCCGGTGGTGCAGAAGATTGCGGCTGAAAATTCAAATTGCTCTCACAGTGCGATTGATGACCACATAAATTTTCACTCAGCATAGCATAAGTCAGTCGTTAGTCGTCTGTCACCGTTACCGTTATTATCACCATTTTCACCAAACTACTAACAAGCACCAAAGGGAAATCAAAAAGAGGTTTTACATTTCTACCCATCAACATCATTAATATTCCCTTCGCATCCTGTCATTCACAGATCAGTCTCATCATCCTCATTAACAACAGCTTTATTATTGCGTTCTCGATTCTCTTCGCCTACTCATTGATCCTGCCCTGCCTGAGTCATAAAAGCGACAAGCGAGTGAAAAGAGAAAGCAGAAGATCTTTTCTTTTTCATGGATATTACTTTCACCGCGTCGCCCTTCATCATCATCACGTTTCGCTTTCCACAGTTACAAACACAGCTCAGATATTCTGTGCTACGCCGTCGTGTTCTAATCATTATCACTTTTGTCGATTCTTTTGATTTCCATTCACATTTTTTTGCTCGTGTGATTTTAGTGATTTAATTCATGTGTTAATTTCACCAAGCTGAGAAAAAAGTGCCATCCAAATCGACTCGAGTTGATGATGACAGATGAGAATAAAGTGACACCACACGAGTCAGAAGCAGGAGAAATTTTGATAAATAATTCAGGAGAAAAATATGACAAAGCAGTTTATCTGTTTAGTGAATCACTTAACGAAAAAGATTGTATTCGATGATCACTGCAATTTGCCTTTCAGATGAAAAAGAGCCGGCGCGCCTGCTGGTCTCTAGAAGATAAACTTTCTTTTTGTGACTATGTGAAGTACGGGGAAATAAAAAATGTTGACTATTTTTTTGTGTAGGTGTGAATGTGGTTGCTCACGGAAAATCAAAATGTATTCGTGTGGTAGTACTGCATGGCGCTATGCATTATTCAGTTGAGTTCCCACGCTTCCACGAGAAGCAAGAAGACCGACCTTTTGAATGTCACCGATTAACTGGATTTTTCAACAGGATTTTCTCCTTTGTTCGCCTCAGATTTTTGAAGTGAATGAATGAATGAATAAATGAATGGGCAATGGAACATCCGTGTCATTCATTCATGCATAAAGCATTAAAAAAGCTTTGAGCATCATTTAAACACTCCTGTCAAAAGAGACAACAACTTTTTTCATTCCCTTCCAGAATAACTTTCTCCTCTTCCATTCCCTGGTGAACTTTTTTTCGCAGAATGGAGAAAAGAAAAGAAGATTAAGCAAGTGCCAAAAAATGAAGTGATGCTCTAATACATTCTAGACTACTGAAGTTGTTGCTGTTCATGATGACGACGATGACGATGATGAGGATGAAGCATTCCGGATATCTCACTTTTAGTTTTCTTCTTTTGCTCTCCTGTCTCTCAATATTCTCTTTATTTCCTCCAGTCAAACATTTTATGGCTGCTGACAACGAAAACTCTCGTGTGCAATATCATTTTTCTATTTCCTCCGCAGATACACAAAAAAGCCTTTTCACTTTAGCGTGGGTTTAGCCGTGTGAGCTGAAACCAAGAAAAATCATTATTTTCCCTTGTCGTATCATATTTATTTTTCCACCGCTATTTTCACTTTAAGAAAGCAGGAAGGAGAAAGAAGCAAGCGCAAAAACAGTTTTTTTTTCCAACAATAGACGGAGAGTGAACTGGAAAAGAAATGATTTCAATATGACATATGATACGCACATCACATCACATCACATGATAGAATGAGACAGAAAAGTTTTTTATTCTTCTAGTATAAAAGTTGTATTTGAATTGAAAGGAAATGAATATCTGGCGTATTGCTATAAAAATTCTTTCTCGATGGTGTTTCGTTTATTTTGTTGTTTTTCTTGTCGCCTACCTATTCTGAAAGTGTTACAGGGAAGCTTGCAAGATCAGTGGACACGAGTAATGTGGACATGAGAAGAAAAAGTGAAACAAAGTGAGAAGGGTGAGAAGTTGAGAAATGTGTACTGAGTAATAATAAGTTACACGAGTGAAGTGAAAGCACAGAGGGGAAAGCGGAAACTACGGAAATAGGGCAAAGTGCCAGGCAATGAACCGTGGGCTCATGCATGATCGAAGTGGAAAGCTTCGGGGAAATTTTTTTACACGGAAAGACACATGGAGAAGAATAAAGAATTTAAGGATGAAATGGAATCAACGATGGGATGGGATACGTCTATAAAAATAAGTTATAGACACTTTCACAGTTTCTTATGTTTCAGGAATAAGACATGGTAATTATCCATGGCTTATAATATTATAAACCAGTTGTCCGGATAATAACGACTTATAACGGCTTTTAACGGCTAGTGGCATTTAATGGCTAATAATAATTAGTATATGCATTTATTAATAGCCATAGAGTAAACCATGCTCTATGGTGCATTATAAATGCATGTTAATTTAATTGGCCGTTATTAGCCACTCAATAGTAAGGTGGCTACCATCCATTAAAAGCCGGACAATAACGGCTAGCCAGTCCAGCCGTTAAAAGCCACTTGCCATGTCTGGAGAATAAACGATTATTCCATGCTGGAAGTATGCATGTCTTCAACTTTATCGAGCAGCAGTAAAAGAAAAAGTCGAATGTCCAGATTTTTTTCTTTCGAAAAAAAAAATTGCTAAAGCAGGTCAGGTAGGCAACAACAATGTTGAACGGGGAAAGTGCACATTGAAATTCTAGGACAGTGTGCACAGACTTCCATTTTCTCTTCCTCTCCAATTACACCGAGAAAGCCTCAATTAATCAAAATTTCACGAGCTAGTCAAGCCAAAAGTATTTTTCAATTAAATATGGATGCATTTGGGTTAATCATTCAAAATATTGTGCCATCCATTCCATTTCATTTTCATTTCATTTCAACAGCGACGCTGTTTCAAAAGTGGCTCGTGTTCAATCCGCTCCGCCCGAATGGAACTGAAAATGATTACGGAAGTGTCGAAGAAAATGTGGCATTGCAGAGCAGTGCAGAGGGAAATGAAAAAATCCACAGGAACACATTTGTCCTTGTCTATTTTAATTTTTCCTTGTCTTCATCCACGAAAGCATTAGCGTCTCGGCGCGGCGTCATCAAGAAAGCAAAGATCTTTTGCTCCATCCCTCAGCAGCAGGGCAGAGCAGCAGAAGCATCTAAACCGATAATGTAGCGCTAATGCAAATGTTTCCTTTCCAATTCCTTGCTCCATTCATAATTGTCATTCGCTTCATTTTTAGCTCACTTCATTCACTCTCCTTGTCTCATCTCTGCGGAAAATAAAATCCTTCCTAAAAAATCTCATCTTCGCCTTCTTCGCTTTACTCTACTTAAATATATTTTTCACTCTGCTCTGTTGGTAATGAGCCAAAACCGTACGTCGAATTAATTCATTCATAAAAAATATAAAAAGATAAAATTAAAAAGAGGAAGTTGAGAGGAAACGAAAATGGCTGGAGAAGATATAAAAATTAATTGCGTATCTTGCTCGTTTTTACCACTGAAATCAAGTGAAACACGCGACTCTCTGAAAACTGATCTCGTCTACAGAGCATAACAAAATGATTATCATTATAATGATTTTCTCCCATTTTGATCTTATCATCGTAATCATTGAGGCTGACAGGCGCCACGCCACCAGAAACTTAGCGAATGAATCCTTGCAAAACTTTGAACGAAACATTTCCTATTAAAATTGGCTACATTAACATTAGCCATTGAAATGAATGCATCCATCCTTCCCATCGTTTTATCTTATCCGCCTAATTTCTCCAATCCGCACACACGTACAGAACTAAAGAGTTGCTTTTCTGATTCATTCTTTTCTCTCAACTCAACTTTCTAACTAGACTTTACGTAGCTCACTCATTCTTATCATTTGCAAATTGAATATAAAACTTGGCTTTTGCTCGGCATTGTCAGAATCAGACAAGAGACCAGGAGGTGGAGGTTGTGTTGAATGAAGACGAGCTGTTCTGGCAGACCGCAAACAACAGTTGAAAACTTGACAATGACATGAAAATCTTTTGGTGTTATGTGCTTTGCTTGACTCTGTTTTTAGCCTCGTTTATCTGCATCTGCATAGAATGGTTAAGCTTGAGAGAAACACAAAGCAGAGTTGTTCCGCTTAAATTGACAAAACGAGAATATCATCATGTTCCATAATAAAGCCAGGCTTTTTCTCGCTCAGAATGATACCAGGATCGGGTTACATAACAAAATAAAAAAAATGTTTCAATCATCCTCCATTTTCTCAAAATTACCCCAATATTACTTTACATTTTATATTAGACCCTTTTTGCATTTTCTACCAAAATAATACCAGGAAGAAATAAAATGCTCCTACAAAAAAAAACTTCACGTCACATCCAATTTTCGACGAGAAGAAAAAACCGAGGGGGAAAAATGGGTTTCGGAGTGAAAGATGGATGGATGGGTAGATGTGTTTTATAAATTCTGCATGCTGAAATAAAAGTCTGGCTGTGCTGATAATAAATAACATAACGTTGCTGTGTTTTCCGCTCTTTACATATGGAAATGTCGTTATTTCGACGTTGATGACATGACAAGGCTTTTTAAAGCGAAAGGAGAATTTTTACATTAGAGCCTATCATTACGCATCCATAACATGCATAATAACGCTACATAGCGTAAGTAAACAGATTTCGTTCTTTGAGTTTTAAAAGTCAGCTTCACTTATCAACATGATCATCTCATCATTCTGCTTTTCTTTCAACAAGACCATTCTGTACTAGTTTTTTTTGCAGCCAGTATAGTAGGGTAATAGTAGTAAGCCAATGTAAACAAGATTTTCATTTTCGTAGTTCGTTTCGACGGTTGTTAGAACAAAAATTGGGAGCAGGGACACGACACGAGACAAATTTTTGCTGCTCAGATTTTTCATTTGGCGGATGGATTTTATTTTGGCAACGTTGTTGCTACTGCTATGCTGGAACGTCACAGGTATGACGATGGCATCACACCGCTCTATTTACTAAACTGATGATGTTGCTGTAACTGTAAACTTTAAATAATTGAGTGAGGCTTTTGTTAAGACTAAGTCTGTTGAGTTGTGAGTGAGCTCATCAGCATCTAAATAAATTGTAAACTGGTGCGGAACGAAATAAATTAGAAATGATGCCGCTGAAACTTTTATGCATCATGCAGCGTATTAATAAATTATAAATTAAAATGGTGTTCACTCCATCCTTTTCATGTCAATGGCCTTTTCATTTTTCAGCCAGCCGCTGTTAATAATAGAACTCTAACAATTACGAAATGGCCAATCTTCAACTTTGCTTGGATTTATATTCTATAAACTGGTGAAAGCCTTCATAGGATAACGCACGTTCCATTCATTGCAAAAGTTGAAAACTTTTCATCATTCTTTCCAATTTTCTTCCCGGGAAGGAAGCGCCTTCAACACAAACAACGAGCGCTCTTTCTTCCATGACTTTTCTTCAATTCTTCGTTTCGTTCCATTAAAAAACATGATGTTGCTATTGTGCGAAACTAAAAGTTCACCATTAACTTTCACTCCACTACACCAAAAACGAAAATGGAAGCTGAAAAGGGAAAAGGCACTCGTGGACAAACAAGAGATGGACTGCTGCTTTCTCCGTTGTGTGTGGTTAAAATGAAGCAAAACAACTCTTTCCACTTGCCCGTGCATGTTCCAATGGGAAAATGACAGCGGGCAGAGAACCCGTTTTCTATACATGCATTAAGTTATCAGTATTACATAACATGGGAAACTGCAGCAAAAGTCACGTCTTCCCGGTTACTGCTGCGGCGGTGGTCTCCAATCCGCATTGTGGGAAACAAAAGACATGGACACTTTTTATGACTGTCACTGTCACCTCCGCTTTGGGTTCTACGAAAAAACAGCCCCAAAAAAACAGCCCCCGAAAAAACAGCCCCGATATAACAGCCACTCGAAAAAACAGCCCCCGAATAAACAACCCTCGAAAAAACAGCCCTACGAAAATACAGCCCAGTGAAGAAATAGCCAAAATTAACGTGCCATACGTACAATTTGTTTTTCCGATTTTGGTTGAGATCCCTTATTATAAGTCAATAACGAAACAAACAAGACTTTTTTCGGTGTTGATTGAGTCAACCATTAA
>VYYJ01001981.1:0-25006 GCA_021029165.1 Cyphoderus albinus
TTTACCATAGGCCCGTTAAGCCTCACATTAACAAATGGTTTACAACTTACAATTAACTGTTATGCTAATCAGAAAGTCAATTAATTAAGCTGTTGCATGTTTTACAGATAATGATGATTCATCGTGTGTGGCCCTCTCTAAAACCGGGGGAAACCACCACGACAGCTAGATCTGATGCAACAGAAATTGCAACGTCATCGTCATCGCCATCTTCAGATATGAAAATTGCACAGGCCCAAACAAAATTGGTGTACGGATCTCCCATTTGCGTGGGAAGATGCATCATCCTTCAGATATTTTGGGGAAACTCCACAATGTCATTGTTGGACAGGGTCTTGCCCCAACTGCCGACATTCCCTCGACCAAAAAAAGTTTCGGAAGAGCCACAACAAAAATAATTATAAAACACAAAAATTAATGTACCTTTATTAATCATTATATAATCATTATGATAAGACACTTTTTAAATTGTCAATGTTTACAAGTACGGGTATGATGTAGTAGTATGCCTAAGTTTTTAAGTAATGGTTAAAATGACAATTAAGGCAGTAAAGTAACTGGAGCACAATTAAACTTTTAAATGACTAAAAATTACCCGGAAGTCCTTTTGATAAGTGAATGACATTTTGGCATTGAACACAACTCTGAGGTAGATGGTTTCAATTACACATTAATTATTAATTACCAAATATTTAACTTAACTATTAAATGTTTGAATTATGTACATCCCGTCATTTTTAATGACTCCTGACACGTCGACTTCCTTTGCAGTTCGCCTCGTCACTTCCGTCCCGACAATCTTTTTCAGTGTCGCAACGGTCCTCCCTTGGAATGCACTGGTCGCCCGATTTGCACCGGAACTCGTTGTCCTTGCACACATTTCCGTCATCAATCACCACCGACATCGACTCGGATTTGGAACCCGCGGGGTTCACAGCGAAACATGTGTATTTCCCAACGTCCGCTTTGCTCATCTGCTTAATTTCGTAGATGGTACGGTTACTCGTGGAGCTCACCAATTTCTTGTCAACGCCACTGGAAAAAAACAAAAATTAATTAAGAGTCACAATTATTTAAGTAGATATTAAAATTCAACTTACTCAACGGATCGAACCCAGGTCACGTTTGGCGTCGGACTTCCCGAGCTCTCGCACTCTAAACGAACCTTCGCTCCTGTACGCACCCTTAATGGCGACCTTGGCTTCAGACTGACCGTCGGCATAATTAAAATTTCGCCTCCCTAAAATAAAATTATTTAAGTAACATTTATTTATAAAATTGTCCATTTAAAATACAAATATTTTCTACCTTTGTTATTTTGAGTTGCGCCTGAGCCGTAGCCTTTTCTCCGTACTGGCTGACAACGGTGCACAAGTAGTTGCCCTTATCGCTTTCGCTGACCCTGTACAAACTTAACAATCCGTCCTTCCTGATTTCCGAGGAGTTTGGCATTTTCTCTCCAATTCTGGTCCAGTGGTACTCCACGCCGCTGGTCGCATTCGTCCTGCACAAGAAATTGACATTTTCCCCAGCCTTCACGGTCATTTCGGGGTGGAGCACTTGGACAGTAAGGGGCTCCCTGTGTCTGGGGCTGTCAATGGTATTGTGATTCACCTCTACGACAGAATTGTCCAGTTTAATTGTGGCTCGCGCTGTGGCCTGTCCAAGGTGATTCCAAGCAATGCAGTAGTAGACTCCAGCATCTTGGCTTCGGATACTACGGAAAACCAAAGCGCCATGGGACACTCGAACATGCACGGGGATGTAGTCATTGTTTCCAGCTTTCCAGTAGAATTTTAGGGGTTCTTCTCCAGTGGCATTGCACCGGAGAATAACCGTGTCGCCGGGTCTCGCTGTGACCTCAGCTGGTTCCACGATGGCCTGCGGATGACCTTTTGGAGTTGGTCCGACCTTCGGAAGAACAATGGAGGAAAGTCTTCCTCCTGTTGCTGGAGGATTGTTTTTATTGGCTCCACCGCCTCCACCTCCAGTGGTAGCATTCGCTCCTCCAACTGGCGCATCTCCTTGGTACGGGTAATTGGGGTAGTCGCCTCCATGCCTCGAGTGGATTTTATACTCCACGTCACTGGTCGCATTCACTGGGTAATGGAGTCGCATGCCTAAATCGACTCGCCGTACCATCACAGCAATCTGGCCGGCTCCGGTGACGTCGCCGTCACTGGCGGAGCAAATGTAAGTGCCAGCGTCATTCAGGGACATGGTGTGAATTGTCATGTTTTCACCGTAGCTCAGCAACTTCGCTGACCCCTCTCGTCTCCACTCGATTGCGACCTTCCGCATGCCGAAATTGTGCACGGAACAGGATAATGTCACAGTCGATGTTTCATTTACACACACAAACGTCTGCTTTGGAATAACCGCAATCACTCGCGGTGGAGGGGGTAACATTACGGCGGTGGGTGGAATTATTTCTTCAGAGAGAAAAAAATGTCAACATTTTTTGATGTTGTAAAATTAAACAAGTTTTTAAAAAAATTATCGACTAACCAACTGAGCTATAGACGCATGCCCAGGAGGCACCAGTATTGTCGACCACCTCACAAGACACTCTTCGTAATCCCTTGGACAATTTAATTGTCCTTGTTAATGAGGTCACATCTTCCGCAGGTCCGGTTTTGCCATCCTCCCCCAATTTTAGCAGAAGTGGCCGTTTCGAGTTTGTCGTAAAGGAACAGGTGAAATCCACCACGGCGCCTTCCACCTCTCGGATTCTGAACGGGTCAGCAGATAGTGTAATGACCTCTGTTAAATTCAATGAAACAATTAATTATATTATCTAGTTTTAAAAAGCTTAAAGATGATAATTTAATTTTAACGTTTACCCTTATCTTGACATAGAGGTCCGCTGAATCCAGGCTTACAACTACAGACAACATTGCCATTCGAAAAGTGACATCCGTCGGCGGTCTTGCTGCACGGACATTTCTTACAAGCGCCGAAAATGCTTTTGGAGAGGTCATTGGTGTCACGATAATATCCGGGAGCACAACTCTGTAAAATTCAATGTAAAATTTTTATAGTTGTAAAAAATGAACGCAATTAATTTTAAACAATTGTCTTACTTCACAAGATAAGCCCTTGTAGCCATTTGGGCACCTGCAGCTCTCCACATGCATCACGACCTCATCCTGTGTGAGAACGTGGGTGACCGTGCTCAAAGTGACATTCTTAATGGAGGTAGTTTGCGTGTTGCTGCTGAAAGTGGCTCTAATCAGGATGAGTTGCAAGTTTGCCAAGACCTCCATGATATCGCCTCTGGAAGCTCTCCTGTAGTTACCACCGGTCCAACTAGACCAATAAGCGGACTCAGACAGGAGAACGTCCACCTGGCTGTAGACACCGGTGCACTTCTGAGTTTCAAAGGTGGTCCAGAAAATGGTGGCCCCGTTGCCGCCCACAAGAATCACTTCGTGATCTGCCCCCAAGGAATTTCCGCTGCCGGAGCACCTACGAGCAAAACTGAGAACACCTCCGTATGAAGTGACCCGATTACCTTTGAGACAGGACGGAAGTGACCAGAAGAGACGACGAGTGGCCGATTTCGATAAGGTTGCCTCATCGCCGTTGTAGCTGAAGCCGGAGGTGCCTGTAGAGTAAACGACGGTGTGTTGGTCGTCGGTGATCTCAATGGTGCAATTTGCGTTTCGATTGGTGCGTAGGTAGGTTCGGTAGTACGGAGTCGAGGAGCAGGACTCGGTTAGACCAGAACAGAAGCAGGCGACACATCCTTCCGGTCTGGTGCTGGAAAGACCAAAGTAACCTCTTTTGCATTGGTCACAGCGTGCCCCTTGTGCGTTCACTTTGCACATGCACTGGTTTCCAATTTGAGAAGCGGTACCTCGGGGGTCGCAAATGCAGGGTTCGATAGAAGTCCGAAATTCGATGCTGCTACCACCACCACCTCCGGGGCACGAGGGACATGGAGGACAGGAAACCTTACAATCGGGGCACTGCACTGGAGGTGGGCACGGCTGGCAAGGACTGGGACAGGGGCCGCAGGGATTGGGACATGAAATTGTGCAGTTACCGTCTCCACAAATTGGACACGGTTGGTTGCCGGGACAAGGAGGGCAAGTGAGTTGGCACGGGGGACAGGCTGGAATGGGTGGGCAGGTTTGACAAGGATTCGGACACGGATTGGGGCAATTTACGTTACCACCTCCGGGGTTGCATGTATTGCAGGGTGATGGAGGCTGTGGACACGGACCAATTGGTTGGTTATAGGGACACTGAGGATAAGCGGGATTGATAGGATTTCCAGGATTTAAAGGACACCCTGGGGTTATCTGAGGAGGTTGCAGTGGACACTGGACTGGACCGGGACATCCACTGATCGGTGGTGGAGGTGTCCATGGAGGGATAATCGGAGGTATTTGGGTTGGTGGAAGATATGAGCCATTTGGTGGATTTTGTGGGTTACATGGTGGGCAGCTTCCGGGGCAGCTATTCGGGGGACAGCCACATGCTCCTCCCGGACAGGGACATTGTGCGCTACCTCCACCTCCACCTCCATTACCACCTGGACATGTGACAGGACATCCTCCCTGTTGGCACTGGTATCCGGGGACAGTGGGGCAGCCTCCAGTCTGACAGCCAGTTCCAACAGGACAGCCACCACCGTTACCGTTGGTGTAAGGACACAATCCAGTTTGCGGAGGTCTCTGCTGGACAATGTTGGGAATTGATGGTTGTGCACATCTGTTTCCAGCGGGACATGTCACGGAGAAGCTGTTTGTGCTATTAGTCCACATACAGTTATACGGAGGTTGGTTGTTCCGGATTGCACCGGGGGCGCACTGGCTACAGTCTGGACCAGTGTACTCACTGGGACATTCACAGACCACTTGACCATTTTGGTCAACATGACAGGATGTACCGAATCTGTTCCAAATCATTTTATTGGAGAATTTGGTTTCGAGACTTTTTTTCATAATTTGGAAGTTTTAGGTTTTTACTTTCTTACCTTCGTTGACCTGAGGGATCTGGGCATGGACATGGGTTACATTGACCGTTATTCAGGTAATATCCTGGAGCACAAGTTTGAGAGTTCGCAATGCATTTTCCACAGTATGGTCCAGAAACGAGCTCTCGTTGAGTTCCAGCAGGACAATCCTAAATAAAAAAAAATTGATTTTTGTAGGACTGAACTGAAGTGCTTGATTAAAAAATATTTGAATCCACTACCCCACAGATTGGAGACTGAGATTGAAGCGTCTGGAGTTGGCCGTTGGGATAATTGTAATACGAATTCTGGGGCTGCGGACTACCGATGGTCAGACCAATTTGAAGAATTAAGAAAAGGGATGCCTATCAAAATATAAAAGTCCATTGTTTATTCGATGTCTAATTAAGTCAGTCACTGAGATTTAATTGAGATTATAAATACCAAAATGGCTTTCCCAAGGGGAGGCAGAGATAGCCTCATTGGGGTGTTTTGAGACTATGACAAACAATATCCAGTATCCAGTAAAAAAATTATCCAGCATCAGTGAGTGAAATTCTTTCTCCAGACTCTTTCGTCGAGAAGCAGTAGCGTTCTGCAGAAAAAAATCGAAATTTTCGCTTGTGTCCACTTTGGAGTTAGCTTCTTTGACTTATCCTCTCTATTATCGGTGAGAATGACCGCAATGGTCTTATCTAGTGTCAAGTCAAGCACATTACTCACTCATCACACACATCATTTTGCCGGTATGCACGACGAGATGAGCATAATGCTATTTTTATAGTTGTTGCAGATAAGTACTTTGATAAGCTATACAGTTGCAGTTGCAAAGCGGTGGAAAAAAAATCTAGGCTAGGCTCAGGCTCAGATTGACAGACAAGAGCAGAAAGACAAGATGAACAATAAACACACATTCACCCTCTTTTGTCAACAAAGGCTGGACGAAAATATAAAATGGATGACCAGAAAAACGAAGCCAGCAGCTTTTATCATTTTATCACTTCTCCCGATAATAACGTTTTCATTCTGCACAATTCGTAGTTGCTTAATGGAGAAACGTTGATTTCTACCTGAGAACTTTTTACCTGTGCGATTAATTTGGACAGTCAGAGGAAGGAAGGAAGTCAAATTTGTCATTCATTTTCTTCACCTTATTGATTCGAGATTAAGCAATATTAATTATTTACTCTTTTGGCAATGTGTGCTGTGGATGAAAGGAAACATTTTTCTTCCTATTTTTGTTTGCATAATGGGAAACGAATAAATGACCTCTGGTGAACTCGCAACGCATCATTGACTGACAACTGACAATATCTGAACTTTTTGTGAAAAATTAATTATAAAGCTGCTTACATGACATAACACATTATTTATTATAATAAGCATAATAAATATGTAACTATTTATAAAGTAACTCGGCTATGCGCCTTTGTTTGCTTACCAATCTCTGTTTACTTTGTTTTCGGTGAAGCTGAACCGTTGCGTGTGTTTTAATTACATTACGCCTTTTACAGGGAGCAACTTTGATTTGGCATTCAAGGCAATGCAACTAACTTGAGAGAATGAAAAAGGCATGACTCTGACATGAATGACTGATAAAATTTTGTTCAGGTCGAAACGATCCTTAAAAAGTTTTACTTTCGTCAAGCAATAAATCATCTCTCATCAGCATGTTTAATTACCCGCAATATAAACCGCCCACCATCATAAAAAAATCCTGTTGACTGATTGATATTGATATGTACAAGTTTGTTGTGTGTAGTTTCACTACAATGTTTCCAAAACTGTCATTTTTACAGCTTTTTTTTGGTCTTGTCAAAGTTAATTGTAAACCATTTTTCGGGGTCTCAAGGGAAAAATGATAATTCATATTTAACACAAGATAAGCTCCATTTTTTACAAAGTGATGTTTCAATGAAATGGCAAAAGAATGCCGGCACCGTTGCCCGCATAAAAAATTCTGAGTGTTGTGTCAATTCTCATTTATCAATTATTTAATCAGATTTAATCTTACAAACATTGAATTTCTATGTTTGGAATGGGTACAAAAACCATAAATCAACATTTACCTCTGGATCCCTGTGCCAAGTCTACACGTTGGTTAATTAAACATTTATCAGTGTCTAGACAAAGTCCACTCAATCACTTACTGGAGCAGGATTCATCATTTCAAGTGTTTCTAATTTCCACTAACATAATTATGTAATTAATGTATGCATAGAGGAATTCTAATATTATCTAACTAACTGGCGACAATTAGATCATCATGTCATTAATCATGGCGTCATCGATCACCAAAGCTTAAATATCACTAATTGAAAGAGTCAAGTGTCAATTTAATGAAATCCTCAAAGTGTCACATTATCTCGATTAATCGTCAATTTTTTATCATTTTTACAAATATTGAGATTGTGGCATATCCCCCAGGTAGAGACATCTTTGGCCGTTGAGCAACCTAAGATCTTGCTCCACCTCCCTGAGTCTGCATTCCAATCCCGCTTTTAAATCTCTCTGCTTTTGGGTTGGCTTCTCAGTGGAACTTTCCAGTGGCAGGGAATTGTACTCGACTTGGAGATCCTGCCAATACTCCATCAACCCCCTGATCACTGCGATCCTCTCTGGATCGTCAACTTGCTGGAGATCATTGAGATCTGGAGTATTTTGCATTCTTCTCTTAGCCTCGAGGTCCTTCATGTACTGCTCATACTTGCGCTTAATGATATACGCCGGCACCTTTCCGAAACCGGGGCGGAGTACGTACGGGGCGTCACTCATGTCCACCAAGTGGACACCGCAGTTGTCCAGATAGCAACGTCTCAGACGTCTCGGTGGCATTCGAATCACTCTGAGGGCATTCGCACGAATGTGGTCTTTGGTATGTACTTGCTCCTCCTGCTCGTCTCGTCTCGTCTCGTCATTTTCTTGTTTTGAAGGTCTCGTTCCAAATGATAATTTCTCGTTCTCATCCCAATTATTATCATCATCACAAACGCAATTTTCTCCTTTATCCATGCCATCCCTCAACAAAGACTTTTCGCTCTGGCACATCGCTTCCTTCTGGCGCCTGATCCGCTCTTCATACGATGGCTCCTTCGGACCGCGAAAAAGTCCCATGCGACTCGGTGGGCGGAGAAAGTCACACAGGTTCTTTTCCTGCCTTTGCCTCCTTCGCGCAGCGTCTTTCTTCGAGCACATCTTTTGAACATCTTTCAGCTTCAGTGAATATCGGTGGTTTCTCTACCCTCATCTTGAGTATTTCGGGAGGAATAAATACTGGCAGTTGGCGTGAATGCTTTCTCAGGAATTGGTCTGGGCAGTTGACCGCAATTTTGGGGGGAGGTCCAATCGTCTTACAACAGCCGCTCTTTGCCGCCCACGTGTCACAGCGGACTTTAGCTGCCCATGGGGACTTAAATCTTTAAATCATTGACTTCATAAATTTTCCATTTTTCGTCCTTTAAGCAGAACCTTTTATTTTATTCTACCTCGGCCTGCAACATTCATCGGGAGGCATGAACCAGCACACATTTTCCATTGGGTTCCCGCCTGTGCATGTTTGCATTTTTGCTTCAGGTGTGCAAAAAAATTGTACGAGATAAAATTCCAGAGAGATGTGACGCTAAAATTGATTTTGATTGAGTTGATAAGCAAAATGGTCAAGTGAGCAACTTTGCAATTTTCAGTCGTCAGCTACGTACACTTTTAACTTGCGTAGGACGTTTATAGCCTGAAAAGTGATACATTACCCATGAAATGTTTCATTCACTCTTCTCAACCACTCTAATCTGAAGTTTTACGATCATTGAAAGTGAAATGAAAATGTTTCGTGGGTTGATGGCTAGCGAGTGATTGATTTCATACTAATAAATACTTTACGAAAGTTGTACGAAACGAAAATATTCTATAACGTAGCATTTTAATTGGCCATCATTTGGCAAATTATTCGCACCCTAGATTCATTTTTGGTCAGTGGTGTATAAAAAGCAGAAATTCTCTTTTTGTCGGTCACATTGTCATGGAACATAATTTATGAAATGTTTTACTTGGATGGAATCAAGCGTTGTTATAAATATCGTAACATTGCATAAGCTCCTCATTATTCTAGTCAAGTCGAAGCTATCGATGGAGATGGTGGCGGCAAAGAGGTGGAGTGATTCGTGTTTCGTCATCTTCTGAAAGACCACGAATTCGACGTTGTGGGCGGACCACTGTAGAAAAATACAAACGATGATATCACCATTGTCCATCACTCACTTATTCATTCATGTTTCATTCAATTTCATTCATCTTACCTTATGTACAATTTTTTCCACCGAAATGATTATTATGCAACAGTCTAAGAAGCTGCTGCTCCTCTTTCTTCTTATCGCACACATCCGGTACACCAGTTTTACCTTAAAAGTCCTCTACCTCTGTATCATTGTTGTGGGTGGGTGGGCTTCTTCTCCTGATGCACAACTTATTTATCCAAATCTCTCTCCATTACATTACATAAGATCTCTTACTTTACAAGAAAACTTTATTTTTTTAAAGTGATCTTTGTCAAGTCTAGAAGAGTTGTATCATATCGTGACTGATATTTTTCTTTCGAAAATGAAATTCTGTGTAGGCTTGAATTTTGCGTACGCACGCTACGCTCAGTCTTTTGTGCGTAGGCCGGTCAAAGGCAAAATGATGCTTTACTTACGCAAGTTGGATAAAATATGCAAAAGTCTCTTATAAAATATAAAATACGATTTTGTGTGAGTGAGGCAATTGTAATAAAGCAATGCTAGAAAATACTCGTCCAATACTATTAAATAATATTTTTATTTATTTCCAATTTTATGGGACAATCTTCATAAATTATGTCAAGTTTTCATTTGTTCGGGAAAAGAAAAAAATTGTAGAACTCTGAATTGAGAAGTGTTGCTTGAAACCATTAAAACTAAAAGCTTTGTCGAGAATTCTGAAACTTGTGAATTCCTGAAAAATTAAATGTACAAGTACCTAGCATATGCCACTCCAAATACGGATGTGCTCATTTCCTCTCATATTTATTTTTTTAAAGATCCTAAATGAAAATGATTTAATCTTTTCTTCCACAAAGAAAAGTAGTCACAAACAAACAAAACTTTATGACGAGGACGCATCTTTCCATGCAAATGCAGGCATTTGATTATAGTAGATGTAGAAAATTGAAAATGCAAAACTTGCGAAAAACAGATATCTTTTACAATATTCATTATTAGCAGCTCCGCCTGCCATTTTTGGCTTTGTCCACAAACACCACCTTCACCACCACCATCATCCAAAGCGGCTTGGCGTCAATAATATGATTATATACCTATATTACATCGGCATATTATGTAAAAGCCATCATTTTTGCAACTCCGACTGAACTCCAAAGCAAAAGGCAAACATTTTTTTTCTTTTTTAGTATGATCAAGGCTTCTCGTCATGTCTCGTCAAAGAAGCCTCAAGGCTGTTATTGTCATAATCATAATAATAATAATGGATAATAATGCATGATGCAGGAGCATTGCATACACACAATCATCCACATCACAACATCACATCATCCACCTTATCCAATCTATCACCAAGCTTAACCAGTTATTAATTTTTTTATTTATTTTTATTGTCGTGAACATAAATATCGGTTCCCGTCATACCTCACTTTACAGCGATACTCAACCTTTGTTCAATCGCTCTGTTATTGTATTTCGTTTTTTAAGAAAATTATTTTCCTCTAAAGAATATTTCTTTTTGTTTGCCCGTGTTAAAGACTTTGATTTTGACAGGTCGAAAGTTGTAAAACAAAAGTCAGTGAATTTTCGCCCGTGGAGATGATAAGGATAAGACAGATGTACATGGATCAAATTACAAGAAAAATGTTTACCAGAACTGTGAACATGAGCGCAAAATTCTTTGTTATTTATAATATTGATGAAAAACAATTATTTTTTGAGGAGGCGTTTTCCTTTGGGTTAGTTGTTTGTTTATAAGTAAGTTGATAGTAATCTTCGATCACATCTCAGATTTGGAGGTGATTGGCAAAAATTTTTTTAAAAGTTCCAGTCGAAAATCACTCGGTCATGGAAAAAAACTAAATTGTGGAGCCAGCGTCCACTGACGTATTACAATACGTCTATGTTTATGATGTCCCATGTCCAACTTTGTTTTTGGCGACAACGAACATTTTTCTTTCTGGGCCACCAGCAGCACCAGCAGGAGCCACAAGAAAAATCTGAATGTCTTCGTCCTGAACACCCACACCCAGAAATCGTCAATTTGCCAAAATAAATAGATTATCAATGATGATGTGATAAAGAAAAGCTGCATGGAGTTTGGATGGATGTAACGAGTGGGTTGATGCTGGTCAGCCTGAGTTGACTGAGCAAAACTTTTTCTGCGAACCACTAAAATATTCATTACTAAGAGTAAAAAAGTGCAAACAATTCTTGTTGAAGGAATCTTTTTTCTTGTTTGTCGCTATTAAAAAGATTATTGTAGTAAACACTCAAAAAGACGTTGATGATGTAACGAGTACATGCAAAAGTAGATACGTATGTAACGATTATCTGGTTTCAGCATTTCTCTGGTGCCATCGTCCCAGACTGAAAAGTGTTCTATAATAGAAGATAATCATATCATAGGTACATAAAGACAGATGAAGAGATGGAAGAGTTGAAAATAATATGTGATAATGTAATGAAATGACTAATGAAAATGAAATGAGAAAAGACGTGGGCTGCTTCAGTCTACTTCTTGTGACTTGTGCACGTTCCTTTTTTTCCCCGCATTATTAATACAGATGTGCCAGAGTGAGATCTTCTAAGAGAGTTTTCAGTTTCAGTCTCATGTATCCTTTTTATAAACATGCGTTGCCTCCGTCTGAGAGAAACTTGATGCAGATGAAGAAGACGAAGACCGTTTGCCGTTTGGCTCACTCACTGCACTCGGTGTCCCAAAATGAAAAAAGACAAACAGCCAAGTTACAAGTCAGTTGCCATTTGGCTCTCTGTTTAGAAAGATCTGAACAACCACCGTCGTCACGTCACGTTCTCCTCGCACAGTCAAAAGTCACGGTCTCTATTCTAATAGAAAAATTTTGCATGGAAAAACCGTTTCTTTGTTCATTTTTTCTTTCTTCATTATTTTGTGAAAACGTTCAAAAAAATTTGAAAAGGACTACCAAATTTTCTAGTCATTCGTTAACATCGATAAGCGATAATTAAGTGAGATAACGACTAAAGTAAAAAGGCAAAGTAAAAAGTTTTTGCATAAGAAATAATTGTCAGACATTGGAAAGTCCGCAGAGTAAATTGGCGGTTTATTGTGTTTACCTTTGTGATAAAGGCAGAGTATTTACATATTTCCACCCGTCAAAAATTCCTCGCATCTGCATCTGCATTGATTTAGCCGTGAAGTTATTATTATTATATTTGAGTGCGAGAGTGAGTGCGAAATAGCTCAAAGAAACCGGTACCGACTACCGACCTTGTGTGCACTAGAAAAGAAAAGCTGTTGCTCAACTCAACTCAATCTCAATCTGAACCGACTGAATTTGATGGTGTTGTGATTTGAGAGTCAGTAAGCCCAAGCCCTCCAGGTATGTTAAATCTTGTGTCCATTTTATTACTGCACTTCTTGTCTCAATAGGCAATATCTCATTTTATTTCACTGCTCCCTTTTGAATCCCCATTAAACTTTAACTTTAACTGCTGCAGGCAGATCGCAATATTTTCGTGGTGATTGGCTAAGCAAGATCATGCAATATAATCATTATGATGTCACTATAAAATTGGAGGAGGCAGGCATTCATTTCGTTTCATTACGTTGCATTCATTTCTTTACAATTTATTTCTTCATCCATTATCGCTTTTTGTTTGGCTGAATGTGAGATTTCTCAAGTTTTTTTTTGCTTCCCTGATTCACTGGTAAATATTTTTCCACAAAACACCGTTTCCACTGACCTAGGAAGAGTTTCCAGATTGGAAGTGGCACCATCCAAAAATTTCCCGAGTGATCTGTTTCTCTGTGTGAAGAAGCGTCTTGATAGGTGTTGGGAATTGCGTGAAAATTGAGTTTAAAGATTCATTTGGCCAGAGCAGCGGACGGATGTGTCCATGCCCAAATCTGATGACATGACAAGGAGAGGAAGCAGAGAGAAGAAACAGGAACGTTTCTTTTCTTAAGTTCATCTCCCTCTGTAAAATCTCAATCTCGAAGCTCAATGTAAATGTGTGTAGTACGAGTGTGTAGTTGTATGAATGGTGCACGTGTGTCTCTACATTTATTGCAGTTTTCAGACGCGTTTTCTTGCGTACGTAATATTACAACAATAGAAGATGAAACCTACAAATTTTGTGCGTGAGTAAAAAATGTTGAACATGAGCCGAACAGTTGACTTTGACTTGTTGCATTTTCTCTACAATTTCCTGCCCACATTCGATTCGATTCGAGTAACAGGCAAACAATGAGCCACGATGACATTCGAGAAATAGCGTCATCAGAGACACGGTTCTCTTATCCCAAGAAGATTTCCCTTTTTCTCTCCACAACTCACATTGAGCATTCCAAAAATGGGCATGTGGATTTGGGACAATGAGGTCTCATTCCTTTCCTTCACTTATCCTTATTATTAGCATTATTAACATTTTCACGATAAGACGATTGTAATGTTACATCGAATCTAGCTGCGGACGCGGACGCAGCTCATGCCATGGAATCTGTTGTAATTTGTAATAAATAATATACCGCTTTAATCATTAAAAATGCAAAACATCTTTCATAAACCACTACCTACATGCTTTAACTAGATAATGAAACAACAATTGATGTTATGATAATGATGATGATCCTTATCATTTTATATGTACCAGAGATATTCATTAGTAGAATGATGCATGACGCTTTGTCTTACTCATTCACATCGCATTCAGTCATAAATTATGAATAATTCTAATGATGGTTTAATTTGAACGAATGAGAATTTTACCGAGAGTAAAATCAATCTAAAAGCCATTTTTAAAACAGGGTCCAATCCAATTACACTTTAAAGTGCTGATGGCTGCCAGTTTAGGCTAAGTGAGGAAAATGGATTCTTTCATTCAATTAGAAGGAAAATGGCTGAGTGACTGAGACATGAAATTTTCCATTTCCACTTTTCAAAAACCAATTCACCTTGCACTTGGGTGCTAAAAAGGGATGCCCAAGGTTTCTTCCTCCAACCTAATCAAAAAGCCATCATAAAAATCCGCGTGTGCTTGCGTAGTGTCTACCTATTAAAAATAGACACACTTCACAGGAGGAGGCTTTCCCATTCATTTTCCTTCAAACTTATTTATTTATTTATTTTTCAAGCGCCCACTCAGATTTTTTTCTTTCTTCAGCCTTTACTTTGAGCACGGTACGAAGGTTGATTTTTATTATCTTTTTACTTCACGTTACGTTACATAATGGATTAGATCATACATCCGTTAAGATTAAAAGTAGTTGTTGTAAAAGTGATGATGATTATCATGACTTTTGTTGACACACCATCAAAGAAAGATTTTCTGTGGTTGGTGGAACACTAAAAATTGATTCTTTTAGACGTGCCTCTTCTTTGAAACGTGTTAATCAGTGCTCTTGTGCTATTTTTTTCTCTTTGCTCTGCTCAATTTTTATTATCATGTCATGTCTAAAACGTTCACTTCGATATTTCTCTTCTTGCCCTATGAAACGTGGCTGTGGACAAAGGCTGAATCTAGATGACGCGTGTGTGCATCTGTGAGTGTGTGATGTTGCATAATGAAAGTTTTCTGAGCAGAAAATTAAATATAATAATAAAATAATCTTATCTTATATTCTGAAATATAATCTGGAGCATAACGAAATGAGAGGCAGCAAATAAAAAAATTATTTACATTAGATTGGCAGAAAGAGGAAGAGCGGGCCGAGAAAAAAGAAAAAGTTTCTTTTCAAGTGACCTGATTTTTTTCCTGAAACATGTTTAAATTGGATGAAAGGAGAAACTGGATGAGTTCCAAGAGAAGGTTTAGAAAAAAAGTAAACTAAAAGGAAACTACAACATTACTATTACACTAGTTTCATGCAGGATGAAAATTTGCTCGTCATCGTCATCATCATGGTCATGACGAGGATCAGTGGAACTGTGAAACTGAATGAGCTCAGTCTTTAGTTAGAGACATGTTTACACACATAACGTAGAATATAATAATAATTATCTTTCCTGATGATGAAGCAGAAGAAAGAGAGAGAAAATGTCTAAAAATAAAAGAACTTGCTCGTTATGTTACGTTATGCTTCTTTGCACTTCTTGTTTCTTGCACCAAGCTCGGGACACCCACAACTCGCTTTTCTTTTCTTTCGAGTCTGATTTTTTTTTTTTGCAAAAAATCTCAACATGTTCAATCAAAGGGGATTATGCTCATGCTCACCACAGCTTTTAGAAGTGTTCGAGTTGGCTTAGGCAACTAAGCACGAAACATCATCACCACCAAAGAAGCCAACACTTCCATCCTGCTAACCCGATTTTCATTTTCGCCTTTCCTTCACTCACTTTACCGAGGAAAATCAAAGCTTTCAATCATTCGCTTTTGTTGCCTCGCAGTGGTTCAGATTTGAAGAGTTGAGAGGAGAGTGTACGTAGGTAGTTGAAGTTAGTTGGGATTGTGGCGGTGGCGGCGGCGGTGGTGAAGTGGAGTAGAGCAGGCCTTTTCATTGAGGTGTTTCCTGTGATTTGCATTTTCATTTCATCTTTGTCGCCCATTTTGGTTTTTATTGTGAGCTCACTTCCTGCCTGTCATTTTCCATTGTCCTTTAGTACCAACTTTTTTTGTTTTGACAGGATTATTTTTTGGGAACAATAACCGGAAGTGATGGCGACGGTGACACGCACTGGCCAATTGACACAAACAGGTGTCACCGGTGCTGGCGAATGGGACTCGAGACTCAGTGAGTTTTTCTTTCTCAATGGATTAACATTTGAAAGTTTGTGGAAAGGGAGAAAAAAAATTCTTGTTCTTTTTAAAGATCGTCTTCTGGAAGACCTTCAGGAAACAGTGATTCCCACTGACTCGCGCAGTCGCAATGCACAGGAGTACCGTGAGTACAGGTTGACACAGAGGACGCAGGTGAATGACGACGCGCCGCAGACAATAGATGAGAAATGGGTTGAGATTGGAAATCTGGTTGGAGGTGGCCCAGTCACCAGTCACAGCATCACTGACTCCGCCTACTCCACGACCAGCCCTTCCAGGTTTGCTGAGACGAAATCTGTCGCATTTGCTGATGAGAAGCACTCGTCCAGCAGAATACCACTGAAGACTCCAAACATTGAATATTTGGCTCCTGCTAATTTGACCACCGAACTTAGTATGTTGTTAATTGTTAATAATTGATGCTAGTTTAGTTATTAATTCATTAAGTATATTAAAGAAGTATTTTTAAACAGAGTCGGGACCGAGTTCGCCCACTAGTTACACAACAAGCAGTGTGGTGCCATCTGGTTCCTCTAGGTCTCCAAAAGTGGAGCGGAAGGAATTTTACTCGAAGGCTTCGTACACGACAATGATCAAAGGATCAGGTGGGGATGTCGTTGACCTTCCCGACTTTTCCACGGACAGGCTCATAACTTCAGACACCAACTCGAGTCATCGATACTTGGACGACTTTCCGTCCACTGATGCATACCCCACCAGGAGAACAACTGGAGGTTCTGAAACCTTGAACTCTTCAATGGAAACTAGAAAGACCTACTTGACATCTTCGGAGACCCACAGGAGTGGCGGTCTGAGCAATGGTGCGCCCACTGGAATTGGCGCGCCACTCTACTCATCCACCCCCATGAAGCCAGTAACGAGCAACCTGCGAGACACGAGTTACTCCAGAGAGGTGATCACCGACCGCAGTGTGACGCCTCCGCCTCAGAAGGTCGATCCTTTAAAAACTCCGCCAATGATCCGAAAGATTTTGCAGAGCTCCCAGAAGGACCTTTCCTCGTCGAGTCATCATCATCATCACACTTCCAGCTCTTCGTCAGCCAGAGAGACCCGCGAGACCCGAGAGATGGCTTCCATGTTATCCTCCTCTTCGTCGAAGCCGCCTCCAGTGGGAGGTGTCCCATTGCCGATTATGCATAGCAGCGCACCATCGCCCTTGAAACCGACGCCAATTCCGTCCTACGATGAACCACCAGAAAGAACTGGCGCCAGGTATTACACATCTACAGTGACCACTGAGCACCGGGAAAGGGACGTGTCTCCAATTCGGAGGTTCCCCTCTCCACAGCCGCCGAAGCAAACTGGAGAACCTCCAAAACGCCTGGATGACCTGCTGGCAAGCTTTGAGGACAGTACCTACACCGTAAGTTGATTATTAGTCAGTTGGCCAATCAATTTATTAACTAATGTAAACCCAGCAATAATTTTGTTTGCAGAGGTCCACAACGTACAGCAGCGAGGGAGCCCACAAGTCAGTGCCCTACGGTCCCGGTACTCACTCGGTGCAACCTGTCCGCTCGGTCCGGATCGACGACAACGTGACGAACATTCGGGACGACGAGAACTCAGAGTTGATTCAGCGGAAGAACGTGACCCAGTACCAGAATCCAGCGTACGACCGGAATAAACAGGCGGAGCCACTTATCGAGCCCTCGAGGAATGTGCAGGGTCCGCCCGTGTTCTATCCACCCGGCCAAATGTTCAGTAAGACGGAGGAGGACACGATGAAGCAGGAGGCGGATGGAAAGGGCAAGATGAAGATGGAGAAGAAGCATAAGGAAAATGAGAAAATGAAGTCGAAGAGCAAGGAAAAGGGGGGCGAGGGCGCTGTCCCAGTTCCCGTTTGTCTACCTGTGTGCTGCGCTGCCCCTTGTTCCATCATGTGAAAAATTTATTATTATTATAAAATGATAATTTTAGTGTAATCAATTATTTTATTTTTATTAAGTCGTCATCCACTGAATAATTATTTTCTCTGCTTCTGGTTGTGTCAAATTTAAATGTTCACCTTATAAATAGCCATAAAATATTAGACAATCAATGTCAAAAAGTCCAATGTGCCCACACTCCACACGTACGATGTAAATTTCTTATACACGTGCATGCAATGCCTAAATGCAATATTACATAATAAACATTACGTAAATTGGTTAATGTTCATATTATTTAGATTAAATTAAGCTACAGAAGAAAAAAAAATTCTTTGTATTTACTCACTAAAAGGTTCATTTTCTCTCTTTTGTACTGCTCCGTCACAAAAATAAAAACTCGATTCATTTAATTTCTCTAATGTATTTATCCAATGAAATTAAGCTTTAATCTTATTTAATGTTATACGGGTGAAAGTTATAGGAAGTCAAAGTTGGACACAATTTTTTTCTATTGTTGTTGACAAATTGGTGCCATTATAAATTATATTACCTACATTACAATTACAATACAATACAATCAACTCTAATAACGATAATCGGTAATGATTTGATTTTGTAACTTTGGGTGGGATGAATGATTAAAATGAATGTGTGCGTCGATTGTGCGTGTGTGCTTGCATCAAGATCACGAGTGATTATTATTATCTTACTGTCTGTGCCTGACAAGTGGATTATAGCCGAGTTAGTAGTTAATGATAATAAAAATGAAAATAAAATCACTCATCAAGTCTAATTAATTTAATTACTGCTATTGCATTACACTTTAGTATTACTATTATTATATGGCATTGTGCTGCTAGTATTGTATTGTAAGGTTTTGAACAGTTTTGATTAATCCTATTAAATGAAAGCGAATTGAAAGTGCGTAGGGGAAAAATGATGAGCTATAGAAATAAGATGCGTTATCTTTTTAGTTCTGTGTCTAGAGAAATAAAAGTGTCACAGACTGTGACTCACTAGCCAGCCACAGCCACATCCACCCACATCGTTTCGTCCTCGACCGAGTTTTTTTGTCATGTTTGTTTTCTTGTGAAGTGAAACTAGGAATAATTTTGTCGTGTGCTTGCATCAATAAATAATGATTATATTATTATTATTATTATTAAACTTGGCAGGAAAAGAAGCTATTAAAATTTCATGTAACAAAAAAAAAAAAATGATAAAAATCTGTACAATATTTGTATCATCATCTTTGTCTTCAAAATATGAATCTGGAATCTACATATTTACATGGCTGATTTTTTGATTTTGATGGGAACAAATAAAATGAAATTAATACCGTGCTATAATATGAAACTATATTATATACAGAATTAAAAATAATTATATTTGTAATCAAATACAATCATACAATTGATATTAATTAAATAAATAAAAATTACGATTCAAGATTTCAACCTGCTTCACGTTTTTTCTTTTTGCAAATTAATTTTGCGCATTTCAGTTAAATTGGATTGGGCATTTTATTCTGGATTGCTTCACCTCAGCCAACAATTTCTTCGGTGACAATGTCGCCTATAATCGCAATGGCTTCAACCTCAATGAGTGCGCCCTATTATAATTTTATTATAGTTTTTTTTACAAAAAATTTAAAATCGCAGTGTATTTAAGTGTAACATTGATTTAATTTTTGTAAATATTTTACTTATTACCACTGGGAGCTTTGTAACTTCTACGGCAGTTCTAGTCGGCCGGTGCTGTTGAAAAACTAGAGGAGAATTTTTATCCCTTTAGTGTGTATGTCTTAATTAGATTAGACTGCTTAAAATTCAAGGTCATAGACCCTATCGAATTTGGAAAGCGATAAATTTCTTTGTCCTTTCTTTTCTTACAGGTTTCATACACTGCCGACATATTCGCAGTATCCTCAATGTTAGCCAAAAACACCATGCATCTGACCACTGGAGTTTGTAATTATTAATTAATTACTGTAAATTATTATCTGTTTTAAATAAGTAGTTAAATAAAAAGTGATGATTTTACCGTTGGAATGATTGGCACCAACGACGGACAGCACGTGACCAATGTTTTCGAAAGTCTGTCTCGTCTGAGCCTCAATGCCTTGCGGGAGGGTGCCGTTGATGTCCCAACCAATTTGACCACTCATGTAAAGCGTCTTATCAATCAGAACAGCAGCGCTGGAGTTTATGCAAAAAATGTATGGTTAGGTAAATGTTTTAAGTAGTTTATGTGGGGGGTTCTGATTTTATTACCTGTATGGCCTTCCGGATTTGAACAGTTTTGAACTTTTAATAATTTTTCTCACAGTGGGTCCCTGCAAATTAACAATTTCTGCTTCACAATTTAATTACAAAAACGGATTAAAGTTAAATCTGAAATATTTATAAATATTTTTTTATAATTATGTCGAACTTTGGAATTTCCTTGGTCAAATCCCGTACTTAGAGTGTTTACTGTTGCGATAAATGCCATGCAGGATAGAAATAAAGTGAATATCAAAGACATTATGAGAAATCTGAACTTTATAAGGTTTGTTAATAAAACCAATCTCGGTTATTTATACAAAATCTTTCTGTAATCAACGATCTCGTATTTAGCTATAATATTACAAATGCCGTCCTTCTTGGTACAAACTCTAAGTAAACTAATCTGACAATGAGTTTTGGTTGATTAATCTCTTAATTAATTCCGGAAGAGAAAAACGATAATAATAATTTAATAAAGCTCATCGTAAACTATTGCATAGAACTGGTAAATTAGTGAAGCGCATAAATATCATTTTAACAAAAATCTTACAGAGTCAAAAATGTCTGGGGCAAAGTGAACATTTTCATGAAGGAACTGTCATCTGCATTTAATTATTATAATAACGATCGTGTTTGGTACTTTATGCCAATGTTCCAAAATCTTGTTCGACTTTTGTTTTTGGAAACGTTGTGACAGACATGTTTTTAGAAAACACTACTGACTGAAAGAGCAACATCGTTCGCCTTTGTACTTTTATTGAAATCGCAATGCTCAGTTTTTGCAAGTCGACTCGATCTCGAGTTTAATGAAGATACATGACTTTATAAGAGAAGAGAGTCATGTTAAATAGCATGAAGGGGGGCAAAGAAAAATGTTTCAATTAGTGTGAGTAAAATGGCTCAATAATTCTACATAATCCATAATAAACCTACATAAGATAGTTCTGCTCAGAGTTCAGAGTTTCACTGGATTTCGCCAGCAGAGAGGACAGAGTTGAGGATTTGCAAAAATGAGTGCGCAGAGCACGGGATGAAATAAAAATGAAAAAGCGAAAAACTTTCCTTCTTTATTTTGATCACAGTGATCACTCTAATTTCACAATTGGCATTGATACAAAAAAGAAAAGGGAGCATTCACGCTAATCTCAGTTCAGTGAGTCACATTATTATTTATACATACATTACCAAATATAATAATAAGTCACTCACTGTGCCCACAAATTCACACAGGCAAATTTTTAGTACACAAGTAGCAGAGTGCGGACTTGTGAAAAAGTACTAAGAACGCAATCGTAACATTTCCAATCCCGATTTTCTATTACTCTTTTCTTGAGATGTTTCACAAAAATGAACAATTTTTTTTCTCCTTAGGTATTTTTAGCGTGCGTGCTCTTTTTGCCGATGATAGAAGCGTCGTAGTTTCATACTGTGTACATATGCATGTAAGTAGATAAGATAAGAAAGAAAGGAAAAAATCGGTCGGTGGATTGGAGTTTGGAAGAATACAGATCTCAAGTTGTGTTTTTAGTGACATGAGATCATCTCATCTCATGAAGCAGATTTTTTTTTCAAAGAAAAATTCCCATTCCCATAATACCACATCACATCATATCATATCCCATGGCTAATGAACTTACTAGACATTTACCTACGTTCCGTTACATACATGCATTCTTGAGCCACGTTTTGTTCAGCAGTCGAGTCGCAGCCCCTTTGAATATTTAATCTTTAGCTTCGAATCTTCTACGGTCATAGAAGTACAATGTTCGTTAAACTGTGCACTTGACTCTCTAAACTAGTTCATCATCACATATGTATCTGTAAATCTCTATGTTATGTGGTAGTAAGTAAAATGTTCCAATCCAATCCAATCCAATAGAACCGCTTGAGCTTGTTGTGTTTGGTGTTATAAATGTTCTTTGTGTTCACTGACTATAATAATATTATATAATCATTATAGGTAATCATGTTGACGATAACGCTTCATGCTTCTTAAACTTACTTAAATAAAAAGTTCTTTGCCTGTGTATTACTATCCCATCACCAACATCGCTCCGCTCCTCTTTTTCTTTTTTCTGGCACTCGCACACTTGCACCGTGAAAAATCAAGTGACTTGACTTCATGACTGAGTCGAGTTGAGATTTTTCTTCTTTGCATAAATAGGCACACACGAAAATCTCATCTCCTCCGCCTTTTTATTTTCTCTCTTGCTTAAAACTCTTTAAAGCTCGCGTTTTTAGCGTTCTGCAATTTTTACATGAGGAAAACCCATTTTTTATCATTTCATTTTACTTACCAATTACAATTTTTTTGAGGAGTGGGAGAATTGAGAAATTTTGATTATTTATCATTATTTTATTATTATCATCGTCTTCATCATCGGTTAGTAGTCAACCCACGCACAAAACTCTTTATTCAATTTTATTCTTACTTGCAACATTTTTTTCTTCTGTTAGTTTATTAAAGCTCAATCAAGTTTGAACCCTGTTGTCAAAACTGTTTTCGCACTTGGTTTTTTTCTTGCAAACAAACATAAAGCCACAAAACGTCGTCGTCAATCGTTCGAGACTTCACTTTTCTCCCATGTAGCTTCGTATTTACAGGATCGTTCCGAATCCTGTAAAATTGTTCACACGAACGTTATGCAACTTCCTTAATCGAAAATAGAAACGTCTTAATAAAAGTTTCAATTGTGAAAAAATAAAAATAGAAAAATGGTCCAAATCATTCCATTACCACAGTTCAACTTGGGAGTCCTGCTTGTGACGACCCTTGTGAATGTGGCGAGTTCGCAGCTGAATAACCGCGTCAGTGTTCAGACACCGGAAGGCGTCTGGGTCGGTACCCGGGAGCCCGTCGACAGGGACAGTCGAAGTCGACGGGAATACTATGCCTTCACTGGCATCCAGTATGGAAAATCTCCAGTTGGAGAGCGTCGCTGGGAGGAAGCGGAAATGGAGGAAATCTTTGATGGGACGCATCACGCCACATCGTTTGGACCCGAGTGTCCGCAATACGACCACGCAACGAAGACCGTGATTGGTTCGGAGAGTTGCTTGTTTTTAAATGTGTATACTCCACACCTTCCCGGAGGTGGGTCACCGCATGGGGGTCGTGGAGTGCCAAGTTCCAGGCCACTCCTCCCCGTCATTGTGTTTATTCATGGGGGAAGGTTTGAAGCTGGAAGTGGTAACTCGGTGGGACCGAGACGATTCATGAAGCATGACGTCGTTTTAGTCACAATTAACTACAGACTCGGGGTCTTTGGCTACATGAGCACAGGCGACACAGCTATCGGCGGCAACTTGGGTGGTCTAGATCAAATTTTGGCACTTAAATGGGTTCAAAGGTACATTCGTGGCTTTGGAGGAAATCCAGGTAAATTAAACAGACATAAATTGATGTTAAATCTTCCTAATTAATGAATTCAAAATTAACTAACAACCCGTGTAATTACTGGTTATAGGAAGAGTAACCTTAATGGGCCATTCGGCGGGCGCTGCTTCAGCCCACATGTTGCTCTTGACGCCCCGAGCGCTGGGACTGTTTCATGCAGCGATTATTCAAAGCGGATCCGCATTTTGTGATTGGTAATTGAATAAACTAATTTAGTTTAATTACTCTTACTGCTTTTCCTGCCATTAAAACTTTATTTTTGCAACAGGGCAGTTCACGAGGATGCTAGAGGCCAAGCTCTGAAAATCGGCGACGCGGTTGGCTGTGGCACGGATGACTCCTACGATCTGGTGAACTGTCTCCTGGAAAAGTCTACGGAAGAGCTGATTGAAGCTCAAGCGGGACTTGTGGACGAATTCAATATTGCCCTGCAGTTCGCTCCAGTAATTGATGGAGGATGGAGGGGGGATGACGCCTTTTTGGCTGACATCCCTAAAAACTTAATGGAGGCTGGAGCCTTCGCTCAAGTACCTGTGATCACTGGAGTGGTACACGATGAAGGTCTTGGTATCTACACCAATTTGCATGTCGCCGCTGGAGAGAGATTCCGTGAGCAGGAGTATTTCGAGGAGGAGCTGCTTCCAGCAATCATCACTGGAATGATGGACAGCCCCGATCCCGTCCCTGTAACAATAGATGCCGCGAAGGCGCAGTACTTTGAGGAAATCGATGTGGTCAACGAGACAAAAAGGGTTATCACCGAGCTAACACACATGCTTGGTGATAAGGCGTTTTACAGCTGTCACTGGGACATGCTCGAAAGTTTCGCGAGTGGTTCGAGAAGCCCTGTTTACTCTTACGTGTTTTCTCACAAAACCCCGCAATCTCCCAGTCGAATAAGCAACGAAAGTAGAAAGATCAGGCAAATGGGAATTCACCATCCTCTCTTTAATTACGGGGTGAGCCACGGTGACGACCTCTACTATTTCTTTGACCCCATTAGAGGGTCCACTGAAAGAATGGGTGCGGAAGATGAGCGGGTGTCGGATATCGTTATCAAGGCGTGGGTCTCTTTTGCAACTACGGGGTACAACATCAAAATTTATGTGCAAATCTTTATTAAGAGAATATTAATAATTCATCATGGGTTTCTTCAATTAAATAGGAGTCCAGCGTCAGGTCTTCAGTTAATTCCCAACTCGGTTCCCTGGAGGCCCATCAAGCCTGGAAATATCAACTTTTATAATCTCACTTCCCTTCCCTCTCCAATGGGCGAGGATTTCAGGAAAGGGGTAAAGAATTTTTTTCTAAAAAATGTTCCCCTTCAATTTTTACTAATCGTAATAATATTTAATTTATTTAAAAAAATTAACCATAGGAAGCAATATTCTGGCTGCGCACAGTGCCCTACATTCAACAGCTTGGTGATACCATCTCTCAACTGGAAGACTATCCAATGTACTTTTGGATCGCTCTGGGCGTCGCGCTTTTCCTTCTGCTCGTCACGCTTATTCTCA